>BRZM01000044.1:4823370-4925081 GCA_033238685.1 Lates japonicus | reverse complement strand
AGGCACCCTGGGTGTTCTTGGTAAAACATCTGTTACTGTAGCTCAAAGCCACAGACCGCCACCAACACCACAACTCAGTGTCCCGCTCTGCATAGTTCAGTTCTGCTCTAAAAACCTCACAGAACTTTTTCAGGAGACTGCAGGATTTTGCATAATACATCGCATGACAGGGGCCATACTCCTCTTTACTGTCTACTGGACTTGGATGGCTTGTTTCTCTTGGAGACGGGATTCAACAATCACACTGTCTGCCATTTCCAAACACAGATTTTTCGCCCACGGCTGATAAGCTTGATATTTCAGTATCGGGTATACATCTCAACAGAATGCAGCCAGTTTGTTTACAGTGTAAAATCAGGATTACGGACCATGAGACTTTCGGCCCACTGGCCTCGCTGTGACTCTGTCCGCATACGGGGCTGAACAAAAACAGGCTTTGTCCCAGAAACGCAATTTGGAATGGTCCCCCTTTCCCATCCCCCACTCTCCACCCCACCCACTGTGAGTAACATCAAAACAACTGCACTGAGGCTTAGCGTCAAACACTGCAAGAAGTTTCTACTCGTAATATACAACAGGGCTGTTATGGAAAGTTCTGAAACTTTGGGTTCACAACATGTTTGAGTACTTGTCTTAGAACAAAGGGGTTTATTTTTTTCATGTGTAATGATTATGCCTGTGGGAGTGTTCACCTCCAATCACAGGGCTGGAGGTGTGGGTGTTGCGTTGCTAGATGAGCAGGAGCAGGCTGAGGGTTAACACCACATTCTCTGGGAACGTAAAAGCCTTTGACAACTGAAATCCAAACACACACCTGCTACTATGATATAGCCCTGCTAGCTACCATCTGTAGCTAACAACCAGGTCCCCAGATCACATGTGATTGGATAAATGTATACCCCTGAGTCCAAGATAAGTAATAATAATAATAATAAAAAACATTTTACAGGAAGACAAAGCAGAGAGAGTTTGATATAAAACAGTAGACATATATTTAGGATGTAACAAGCAATAGCATAATTAACACAGATACAGGATTAAAACCTGGGAAATATCATATATATATATATATATATATATATATATATATATATATATATATATATATATATATATATATATCATTTCACCATGTCTTTAAAGGCCACACAAACGTGCCCTCAGAAATATGTTAAAATACACTGACAGCCAGAACAGTCAGCAATTTGGCAAGTATTTAATGACCAACTCAAGATGGAGGGTTGTGTGTTGGAATTAGGAACGTTAGTCAATGAGATGTGACAAAAAAACAAGTCTTTTTTGAGTAGACAGAGCTGTTGGGTTGTCACTACTACTTGAAACACATTGTGGGTAATTATATTTCTTTTTATTCAAGGTTTTTCATGTTTGCCTTATAGTGAATTTCTCCTTCATAAAAGACATATTTCAGTGTGTTTCAGCTGTCTTCTTCTTTCTTTTCATGCAAATTCTTGAGGGGTACACCACCAATGCTGGCTGTCCTGCTGGTCATTTTTGGCACTCAAACAATCACTAGTCTTCTCTGTCTGTAGCCTGAAAATTATACTTCTAACACCGACCAAGCTGTTTTTTCCCTTGTGTTCTCCAGGACTTGCAATTATTGATCAAATCAAAAAAGCCAAAATGCCAGCAGGGAATACACACTCTAGCAGGCAGATTTATCAAAGGTCTGCTGTTAATGAAGTCACACCAGGCAGACAGAGTGAAAAAATGTCAAGTGACTTGCAGGGATTTCAACTACAAAACCAAATGTGGTAAATTAATTGATGCCCTTGTGATTGCTTTGATAATCGTTTTAATGTCGCCATCATGGTCCTACTTTGGGGAAATCTTACAGAACATTTACACCATACCCTTTTTTATCAAATATTATTGTCGTAAAAATTTCCATGCAGACTGAAAGCAAGTGTTCGTGATTCAGTGGGTTTGATGAAAAGACCAAAAGACCTTGTCAGATCAGGACAGCCTCTGGCAGAGTTTCCTGTCTAGCGCTGGTAGACTGGTAAAAGTGTTTTCAGACTGCCAGTCACGGAATTTGGATGACTTTTACTTTCTACTGCAATCCTGTGAACATAATCTTGCCACACCCAATCCTGACACTTTCCCCACTGTGATTTTGTTTGTTATTTCTGCGATATGCTATGTGCTTGCATGTATGCATATACAGCATTTGTAAGCGTGTTTAAGTCTGTGTGTATGTGTATGCATGTGTGCGCGTGTGTGTGTTTCTATGTGTGTATGGTGGTAAGCGTGAGCAGCAGTGTATGTTTTCAGTGCTTCCGTGACTTGCCAGGAAGCCCCCTGCTGTGCTGCTGAGTGCCTCCCCTTCAGACGCATTAAAATAAGATGAGTCTGTGCCTATGTGTGAGTGTGCGGCTGCATGTGTGTGTGTGTGCGTGGTAGGGAAGGAAGGAGATAGTAAAAGAACAGAGAGAGTTAAAGGAGAGATTAAAGGATTGCAAACACACACATCATGAGGCGGATCTCTGTGAGCAGCAATAACACGGCACACATGAAAACATGCCTGTGTGTGCGTGTGTGTGTGTGTGTAGGAATGTGTGTGTTGGAATCCCTGTGGGCCATTAAACTAAGATGAGTGCCATGTTGGATAGTAGAGAAGGAGAGATAGTAGAGGAAGAGGGAGGAGGAGATGTGTACATGGTGGGTAGTTGGCTCTTAAGTGCAGCACGCGTCTTTACCCTAGAGCCTCTCCTCTCCGCTCCTCTCATGGCTGCTGTTTGTTGGGCTGCAAACTCTGTCCACTTATCTCATCAGCCAGCAATCACTGACAACCTTAAACACACACACTCTTTATCACTGACTTACATGTTTTCTTCCGCTCTTCTATTTTGTCTGGCTTTCTATTCTTACTCCTATACCTCCATACCCCCTCCTTCCTGTCTCTCTCTCACATACACACATTTTAATGCAGAGCAGTAGCAGAGCACAGGAAAACAAAGCAATATTGATTGCTCTTACAATAAATATATTGATAATTTAATTTTTACTATGAAAATCCCTCACTATTCCCTCCTTATCTTAGCAGGTATTATGTTTATGAAAAGCATCCAATGCATTTTAAGTTTTATTTTCCACTT
This sequence comes from Lates japonicus, assembly GCA_033238685.1. Taxonomy (NCBI): domain Eukaryota; kingdom Metazoa; phylum Chordata; class Actinopteri; family Centropomidae; genus Lates; species Lates japonicus. Next base: position 4,921,965 of record BRZM01000044.1, on the reverse strand, counting down.
TTTTCATTAAAGGGTTACTCTACCAATTTTAGACATGAACAGTTTGCCATACAAGGAGGGAGTGCACCACTCAGCCTGTAAAAACAGTTTATGATGTCATCTGTGGCAGTGTAAGAGATTTCTAAAATGAAAGAAAATAACCCCGATGATGTCATTATCTCAGCTTGGGATCGTTGACATCGAGTCTACAAGAGAAATCAGCAAACTAGGAGGTGTAGAGTTTGATAGACAGTAGTAGACAGTTTTTTATGATTATACTTGAGTTCTTATCACAGTCAAGTGCATCTCAAAAAGGCTTTTCCACTTCACCAACGTAATCACTGTGAGATATTTTTTGCAATAGCAATAAATAGCATTTCTGCAACAACTGTACAACAGCATGTTCATAGTGTCCTTTCATTATCACACATAAGTCTATATATATGCTGTAGATACTGTATAGTCTCAGTAAAAAAAAAACAAAAAAAAAAACAGGGAATAGCTATTTATTGAACTGTATTTGTTACAGAAAAGAACTCCCAAGTGATGTCACCTTGCCCAGCTCTCCTTGTGTAACAGCCGGTCTCCTGGTATCTCCTCCATGTTCTTGAGACTGTGTTGGGAGACACAGCAAACCTTGCAACCGCACGTATGGATGTGCCATCCTGGAGGATGTGCAACTTGTTTGGGCTGCAGGTACCACCTCATGCTGCCAGTAGTGACAAGGACATTAACAGAACACAAAATTAGAGAGAATCAGTCAATAAGGATAAGGAGAGAAATGGAAACGCATAGGCCTGTCACCAACTGTTCTAAATCACCTCTCATCTCATGAGAATGTTCAAATTAATAGTCTATCTATAACTGTCCCACACGGGGTCAAGCATGTTTTAGGAAAGCAAGTAAATAAACAGCAAAGATAACACTGTTCTGTTATAAGAGAACATACGTTCCTTCGACAAACATTATTGAGAATGCAAATTAGTTGTAAGGGAACGTTATTTTTAAGAGATATTTATTGTATGTGTAGGATGTTTATGATTATAGCATCTTTACAATTTGTCTTATGGAATCACTTTATGTTTGTAGAAAAGTAGGACAATCCCGATAAAATCTGTTGCCTGTGTGGCTTTCAGCTGCATTTCCCCAGAGCAGATCCCTTTTGTTTGCCTCAGTGGCATTTTGATGCTACCACTGGAAGCTGTCAAGGTCAGAAAGTTTCATATCTTACACACAGGGGCTGTATGTTCCATTCTTTGCAAATTTACCTTTCGCTGTTTGTTCATAATGGGTTTAGATTAAATTATGTGTCCCAAATAGTTGCTTTCTACTCAGGTTTTCAGGGGATTTGAAAGTTAATGGTATCAACGGAGGGATTGAGCAAGAAACTTAAATATAACTTCCATTAGATATAACTCCACCGATGTAGGTCACCTGACAACCTAAGCTGACAAGATGACTTATCTGCCCACAAGCGGCTGATTACGGGAGGCGTAGGTGGCACCCAGCAACCTGGCTACATTCCGTCTGGCTCTAACCTACACCTGGCTGTCCTGGAGCATTATGGATTTGAATCTGGTCCATGACCTTTTTCACATGTCATCCCCTCTCTGTCTCCCATCTTTCCTGTCTCTCTCTGTCTAATGAAGCAGTCATTAAATAAAACTGCTGCTAGGAGAGGCATTTAAAGATAATTTAGTGTGCCTCCGCTCTATTTAAACACAGAAATAAACATACTCCCTATTGCCTAGGATTCATACCAGGTATATCAGGTGCAGACACACACATACATAAACACACCAAAAACAGTACAAAGTCATTTATTTATATAGCAGCAAATATCTGTTTCCAAATCTGTAGCTCACCTGAGTACAGTATGTTATAGAGTTTGCTTGAAATCCTGAACTTTACTTAGTTATTTTTCTTCAGCAGACACAATGTGATGGCAAAGACTTTAAAGTTTGTCCCCCAGGTGCCCTTAAATAACATCTGCTTAGCGCTGTTAGCATTTGTTCCAAAAACCAGGGGACCCAGCAAGCTGCATACTCACTTCAATTTTCTCTTCCTCTTGTGAAAAGCATCTGGTGAATAAAACTAACCAATTAAAATCCAAAATATCAGCCTATTCCTTTTAGGAATCATGGGCCCTTGCGTGGGATCATCCTTCAGAAGTGTGCAGTGATGGATGTGGCAGGATAACACAAGTGTGTGTCTATATGTGGCTTCCGTGTCTCAGGGTTGCCATACCTTTACATTACAATATCATGACACATCAGAAACATGAATGATTGAAGAGAAAGCAAGCAGCACATGTGAGGCTAATTCAGCCCATCTAAAAGTCCCATCATCCCCCTGTCCCTCCCCGTTTCCCTGTTGGTAATAAGAGCTCCAGACTCCCGACTTAAAGTATTCATGGAGGAGAGATAAGCCCCTCTGCTCTGGGGAAAAAAACCCTGCAATGATAAACAGCTGCTGGAAAAAAAAAAAAATTCTTCAACAGAGTGAAAGAAAAGGCTTATGTTTATGACTTCTCAAAACAACTTTATTTCTGACCTCTCCATAATCCCCAGAAAGTCTTTCAATTAGAGAATGGCTGAGATTCCCCCTATTACTGAGCGCCCTGCTCCCAGACAGACTGGGGAGAGGGGGAGATAATTGGCCAATAAAAATGTAAATAAGGTGGTGGAGCAAACCAGCATGTGATGTGGAAGAGAGGATGGGTGTTGGTGGGGGGTAGAGGGGAGGTGTGGGATAATCCACTGTGACAGGTTGTGTTGGTTTTGTTGGTTGCTAATTGGATGCTCACTGAGTTCTTTTCTGCGCAAATACCATAATACCATACAGGCGTGATTATTGATGGGAACAAAATGAGATGAAGTAGGTCCGAAGACAGAGGAGGTTGGCTGGGACCTCCTTTTTGCCTCCTCTTCCACCTGACCTCCAGAATGATGGTTTTGGTTAACAGGTGAAACTCGGACTGACATGATTTGATTTGTTTGGGTAAAAGTTCAAAATAGGGTTAGATTGGTGATTGGCTTTGACAGCAGGTAATGTAGAACATTAATTAAAAATGTGAGATCTGAAAAAATTTGATCTGAAGTCTGGCTCCAGCTGAATGTGTGTACAATTACATTATTTTAGCTCCTAGTTTTCTAGTTTTGACCAAATTTCAAGGGAATGGTTCAACATTTTGAGAAATATGTCTTATTTCTGGTTTTACAGCCCCACTGTTTGATTCAGCGTTTCAGATTCTGTTTGATTCTCACTGCTTATATCAAACTTTCCAGCAACAGCATGTAGCTGTTAGCAGAAAGCTCAAATGAACTGACTGTACACTGCCTGACCAGCATCAAAAAGCCAAAGCAACTACTTGGTGAAGAGGGTGGAGCATTTAGCAGCTAAAAGGCCAGGTATTATACTCATGAATTGCTGAAGACCAAAGCTTGAGCAGAGCTAAGAGGAGGGCGAATAATGGAATTATATTTGTTGTGTACCAAGCTGTAGATGAATGCTAATACTGCTCTGTGTCTGCTTAATGTGTAAACAGTCAACTGTTTGCTAACACATTAGCCAACTTTATGAGATGAACATATGTCAAATGTATGAGTTTAAGCTTGCATTTGGAGTTGTGCCCCTAAAAAGTAATTAATGCAGCTTTAAAGGGAAAATTCAACAAACTGTCATTTCTTCAAATTAGACAGTCAGATGAGCCATTTCCCCCTGCCTCTGGTCTTTATGCTGAGCTAAGCTCATTGACTCCTGGCTCTAGCACTGAAATTAATGGACAGGCAAAGTCATAGAGATCTTCTCAACTAGGTCTTAGTAACACAAATAAACAAAATAATATTTCCCAGTTTTCCTTTAATGACATGAACATCACATAAGTTTGACACATTATATCCTTATAAGTTAATGGCTTGTTACACAGCTAGCAGACACAGCATCATTAGCATTCATTTTGGACTTTGTTTTGACCTAATTAATGTAAGTCCAGTACTCACTGTCCTTTTATCTCTGTTTTTGTCCTCATCAACTTATGAGAAAATATCTGTCTTAAGCTGCTAAATGTCAATCCACTATGTCCACTAGCTAGTTACTAACATTGTCTGTCTGCTGTTTGGCACTGAGCAGCTGGTGTACCATGAGTTTACAAGAGCTTGTGTGCTGGAAAGGTGTTGGGTGATACTTCTCTGTTGGTTCACCACACAAGCAACACCTATCATACATCATTTCAAACATTGTTAATATAAACATGTTGTCTACTGCAGCTTTAAAGGCTGTTTCAGGTGTTTTTCTCGTTAGAAACCAGAAACCAAAATTCTGAATAGTTTTTGTAGTGTGACGTGTCAATCAATGGTCAAAAGTGGTTGTCAGTCAAATGCTCTTTTAATGTCAGAGAAAGATGGAACCAAACAGAGTCAGAGAAGCTAACAAAAATAGAAACAGAAAAAACAGGTAAAAACAAAAAACAGTGGGCAAACAATCAATGCCAAATCCATTGTGTACTTTCAAAAATGCACAGCATATTATTTCCTTATTTCATGAAAAGTAGATAGAGCAAAATGGACAAATACAAAATGGAAAAACCTTTCAGAAAGACTGTAACAAATTATCTTTTTTTTTTCTTCCCCCTGTGAAGTGACATCCCTTGGACAACAGGCTGAGGATTTGTTTTGTGTGACTATATGTGTGTGTCATGGACAAATGTGCAAATGTTTTTGTTTGAGGCCTTTGTCGGATTGGGAAGAGTTCTTGATTAAGGCAGTGTGCTAAGGCAGAGCCTGTCCTTGCCAGTTGCAGCCCCTCTGCAGCCCCTCTGTTTGTCCAGATGACACTCACAAAATCACTCACAAGTGGCAAAGTGCACCACTGAACCAGTTTTAATCACTGATTTTGCAATTGCATTTACTCAAACCTTCATGTCTTACAGATCTCCCAGCTTGCCACTTTGATGTATTTCATCACTCTGGAGAAACAGAGAAGTTGTCAGACTTTAAAATCTTTGAGAAAGAGAGAGCATTAGACAGTCCTCTTTTGAAAAACAAAGAAACATGGCAAGGGATGGAGAAGCAAACAAATAGCTGGTACAGGAAGTTCCACTCCTTCACATATTCCCTAATTAAAGCGTTGTATTCCTTTACAAAATTCAGAGCAAATCCTTTCTGAATCAGAAGATCTGTTTCTAAAACCACAACTTACTACTCACATGTGTTACATTTATATCTCTCTGGAGACTCATGTAAATTTTAAACAAGCTAATGTTAAAATGACATGAGCAGAAATGATCAACAAATCACCACTTAACAAGAGCTAAAGGAGTAGGTGGACCTTGTGTTTAAACTATTGTGTGAACTGTTCTCAAACTATATAATTTGTTTTTCACATGCAGCTGGGAGTGAGAAACAATCTTAAGGTTTTTTTTTGTTTTTTTTTTACATCTGTAGTTTGGGTCATTTGGACCACCATGGTGTAGTATATTTGATGGTGATGATGTGAAGATGATGAAGAGAAGATCTCCGCTGACACTGTCTTTCTTGTATATAAAGGTTTATTACAAAGAAATCCAGCATCAAGACAAGCACCACGGCAGCTTGTGAGAGGATCCGAGCCAATATTGATCTCTCTCCCTAACAGCTCTAAACATCAGTATATATAGGGTACTTGTCTACATGTTTTATAATCTAGCAAAACATCCTGACTTCATTCAATGACCTCTTATTCCAAGAAACAGAGGGGAGAGAAGAAAAAGCCCCTCTCCCTAACACTTACATCTTTATGTTCACAACCATTAACTTAAACATGACCCCAGCAAGTAGAAATCATGTGAAGCTTTGGATTTTCCCAGAGGATAGAACATATATGAACTTTTAGACACTACAATGGAAAAAAGTATATTCTGGTAGTTCTGGTTCATGTTCACCTTGACTTTTATAAAGAACCAAGAGGATTAAACACATTTACTAAATGGGCAAAAACACCAGAATTTGTTTTTACAGGTCAGGTATTAAAACACCTTTATCTGATTTCCCTTTATTTGAGTCACACTCAAACAGTGTTCCCAGGACAGGCAGTTGTCCTGTCCAATTGGCCTACTTTTTCCTTAATTGGTCAAAAAAAATGATTAGGGCTGGTTGTCATAATTTGGGCAGTTTATCATTGGAGTGGTTCACACCTACAACAACTCTGGATATATTCCAGAGATTGTCAGACTTGTGGGTACAGAGGGAGCTATGTCAGGCAAAGATATTGTATGAGGTGAAAGGAACTATAGTGCATGCAAGTGTTGTGGTTGTGGCAGCCATTACACATATTATTATACATAATATTTTATTGCACATATTTACAGTGTGTTTATAGTATGTTTATAGTTATTTTTTTCTGTTTGTGTATCTTAAAGTATTGTGTCTGTCCTTTTTAAGCCGAAAGCTACCACACATAATTTTGTTATGTGTACGCATAATGACAGTAAAGAATTCTTGATTCTTGATTGTAGTTTGTAGTATATCCTGCTTATCAACACAAGCTTAAACTTTGCAGGCATATCGTTATCTCTGATGTCTACTGACAATAAATTTCCATAAATAAACTAAACAAAATCTTTAATCCATAAACTTAGACTTAAAAGTGTACGTAGCACAGAGGAATTGCTAATAGCTAATTCCTTTCTCTGAATTCTTTTGAAATGTAAACAAATACAGGCTATAACAACAGGGCTCAAACTGTAGCCCACAGCTCAACACACTGAATCCATGTTGTTATACTTCCTGTTTATTGTAAAAGTTTACATCTCTTAATTTTAGTGATGACTTTTGATAATTTTAATAACATTTTTTTTAGCTGCAATTAGATTTTAAAATGTCTATTGCTTTACTCAAATAAATTATTACAAATAATATTTGGTAAAATCACATTAAAAAGTGTCAATTTACATGCCAATCATTAAGAAACTAGGCAAAACTATTTGCTGTATTCATAGCAAAATATCTGTATTTTTACAAGTGGTGATGTCAGTGAAAAATGTGTCAAAACTGTCATAATTTTACAAATATTATATGGTATTTGAAAAAATATATATAGTAAACACTGTAGCATGTTTGGGAGATGGTGGGCAGAACTCTGCACTTTTAAGGCTTAAAAATTTCCTTTTTGATAAAGCTTATAGTTAGGGCTGACTCAGGCTTGCTTGAACCATCCCTTAGTTATGCTGCCATAGGCCTAGACTAGTGGGAGATTTCCCATGACGCACTGAGGTTCTCTCTCTCTCTCAGTATGGATTCATATCCCATACATATTACTGACTTGATATCTTCCCTTTCCTGTGTTTTTGTGCCCTTTCGTCTCTCTCTCCTCTTCTGTCACTTCTTGCAGGTATTTCTGCTTCCAGAGTTGTAAAGTCTGATCTGTGAAGACAAGCCTCCTGCTGCTCCTACAACCTAACCCTAACACCTGCTGTTATATTTAAAAATTATTAGCATTGCTTCTAGTACTACTGCAACTATTGCAATTATGACTTTAATTGTCATTACTGTTAAAACCACTGTTGTATTAATGACACCAATTTACATTTGTACATGAGATCTACATTCTGCTATGTTCTCCTGTCACTATTTTCTACCCCCCACCCCCCGTCCTCAACCCAACCGGTCGAGGCAGATGGCCGCCCACCCTGAGTCCAGTTCTGCTCAAGGTTTCTGCCTCTTAAAAGGAAGTTTTTCCTTGCACTGTCACCTACTGCTACTCATGGTGGGAATTGTTGGGTCTCTGTAAATATAATAATATAAAGAGTACGGTCTAGACTTGCTCTATATGAAAAGTGCCTTGAGATAGCTTCTGTTGTGATTTGGTGATATATAAATAAAACTGAATTGAACTGAAATTGAATAGAACTTCCCAGCATGCTTTGAGATGATGTGGTTGAAGACATAAGCTAAAGTTAAATTGTGTTTTAAATCGTTACAGCTGTTACTTGGCACATGTTGGTCCTTTAAATTGTTTCTACAGTGTTTCTGGTAGTTTGCAGTTACTGTTGTGAAGAATGCATATTTGGCACCACAAGTGAACTTATATGCATAGTTAACAATCCTCCAGTAACCATTTACCTGCGTGTGCTCTTTGATATAAAGCAATGTGGTGGGTGTGCGTGATTTGTCAATCCCAAAATCGATTTTCCTTACTAAATATTGATGAGAAAAGTTTTGCTTACTTTGCTAACATGTCTGTATTAGAATAATTTTGTCACATTATCATGGTTTTAATTTTTAGAAATACGAATCATAATATATTTATGGTATTTTTTGTATTATTCTTTAGGTGATCATTTGTAATTCCACATTATATGTCTGTTATTTAACGGTGGTTACTATTTTATACGTGATTTTATTCTATTTTTAGGTGTTTTTCCATTCATTTTTAAATTATAATAATTTCCTTAGTAGTAGTAGTTTTCATGATTTCTTTTTTTTTTTTTTTTAGTGTGGCCTATATCTTATCAGTCAAAACAGCGCTGCATTTGCAGCCATTCTACTAATAGTTTGCTGACGTATCTACAAACATCAAAGTGGTTCAGGGGCAATGCAAAGTAGAGGAGAATGTGGAGGAGAAGAAGGTGGAACAAAGATAAAAGGCTCTCCTGAGAGAAATTCAGAGCCCTCACCAAATTCTCCAAGAAGAAAGAGACTTAACTGAGGAACTGTCTCCAAGTGAGATACTGAAAGGCTACAAGGAGGTGATGAGATGAATAATGACCTCCAGGTAATAATAAAGGAGGAGAGGTCTTTAAGTATGAAGTATGTGAGAGGTTCTTAACATATAAGGCCATGAATCTAAAAATGAGGCCATGAATTTGAAAATATTTGACTCAGGGTCAGGTTCTGAGGAGGGGAAAGAGAGCCAGAAGGACCTTTCTAAGCAGGCAAACAACACTATCTGCACTGAGGTGTCTGAGTCTGGAAAAACCCTCCATAAAAAGCTGAGGAAACCATAGCAGTTAGAGATTTGTGGGTTTCATCATGCAGATATCAAAGAAGTCCAAAGTAAAGGCGAGTCCCACAGAAGAGGATGCCCAGCTACACTGTTCATACATAAATATTGATGGCTCAAGTTATTGTATCCTTTGAAGATATGGAAAAGGAGGCCTACAATACCAAAAGAAGACAGATGAATTAAGGTTTGTGGGCTTTGCAGTTGTGAGAGATGAAACCCAGTCTCATCACATTTGTAGTGTGACAGTCGTCCAGTGTCACACCAAGATGTCTGAACTACTCAATGATGTCCTGGCTGTGGGGCAATGTTGGTGACTCTCCCTGAAGTTTATCCACCACATCTGGCCAAGCACCATCTTCTGTGCCTCTGGATGTTGACAAACGTTGTAGATGGCTAGAGCATGGGCCGGTACTTGAGGCTTCATCTGTGACTCCATACTGCTTCGCTGCCTGCCTTACAGTGAGCCTGCCTGCCTCTATGGCCAGTGTGATGGCATTTGCTGGCAGTGAAAATTATTCTAATTTGTCATGCCACATGCTAACACATGCCTAACATTAGAGTAATACTAGACCAGTGCAACTTTATTTGCTGCAACTACATTAGGCAAAATTTCTTCTATCATTCTTAAACTGAGTCGTCAGTCATTTCAAACAATTTGTTCAATTTGTTGAATGTTTTCAGAAGTTTTTGATGTGCATGGGCACCCAGAACATTCATCATCTTGCACATCCTCTCTGCCTTCACAAAACCTTTTGTGCCATCCAAACACATGTGCACGTGACATGCAGTGTTCCCCATACACCCCAGTTAATGTACGAAACGATTCGGCTGCCTAAAGTTAATGCTTTGCTCAACTTTTAAGCTAAGCATTTCCAATGCCTTAGCAAAACCACGTGCAGTTCAATTAGTAGGTAGCAGTGAACTAAAGACATCACTTATTAGAAACTTACAGCGGTTGAATTGTGTGAATACCCAGTCTTTAATATATAAAAATCGGTGTGACTGTGAACCACGTGGTTTTATCCTCATAAGCACAGTCTCATTATTTAATAGCCATACCTCGTATTTCCCAAAATGTTCAACCATAAGCCTGATATGGTACTTTAACATCTTCCTTTGCACATATTCAATACAAAGATATCATCTAATGCATAAATCATAATAATAATAGTTTCAGTATGTAGGTAGATTTTAAGAATATTAAAAGATTTTAAGAATATTAAAATCTATCTGATCACTGCGTTCAAGTGTTGTGCCAAAATTTGTATCCTGTAAAAAATGTGTCCTTATTTTGTCCGGGGAAAATCTGGTGAATCAAAAACAGGTAGACTGGTCGACTAATTTGATTCTTCATGATCCCATTAAATGTTGTAGAAATTAAAGTAATGAAAATATTTAAAGTCAAAATGAGAAATAGATGATGGCCTTGATGTATCAATTTGAATAGTGGTATTTATTCATTGTGTAAATATATCCATTTTGTAGATCTAGCCATTGTCAAAGGCTTATGGGACATGATGTTTTTTAAAGGCAGCAAAAAAAAAAACACACAGTGATATTAAATTGGAGTGATCCACACAATACCACTGAGCAAAGTTATGACTTGAGACTGGATTTTAGTAATATGACAGTGATCTATCAGTTTGATTTTGAATGATGTCCACTTACCTCTGGAACGGGATCTAAAGTTCTGCTGAAACTCCTGCTGTATCATCCAATCTGGCTGACATTGCTAAAACAACATCCAATGTAGCCACATTACTGTACATTAAAAAAAAGAGCTTTCAGTGGATGTGGACAGATATGTATCACTATTTGTAACTTCACTTCATGCTGCTACAGTAAGAGTGTTAGTAGCAGGTTAGCTGCTGTGGTTTGGTATTCAGGTGCCCACAAATACTGAATTAATTAGTTCATCCACTCTCTTAATGATTCAGTGTAGGCTCTGTATATGGCCGCATTCACATGAGTGAGTGTGGGTGTGGATGATTTCTTAGTCAAGTTGAATTCATGCAAGGCATATACAGTACCTACAGGGAGGGTTAGTTGGTCAGATGCCAGTGTGTGGACTGCGTTAATCTCTCCATCTCCTCCTCTCTTTACGTTTTTTAGATCTTTCATTCAGCAGGTTCACCAGACCCCTGAGAAAAGTCTAACCTCAGCATGAACCCACATCTCACCTCAAATATGACAGCTTACACTCCCCTCTCATCTCCCTGTTCTGCTCTCGCTCTGACACACACACATACACACACACACTGAGGAAGACACATACACACTCATCTCAGTTTCCCTCTCATCCCAACACACACATGCACAAGAAAGTTTGCAACTTCTCTCTTCTTGTCTCTGTCTCTCTGTCTCTCTCTCTCTCTCTCTCTCTCTCACACACACACACACACACACACACACACACACACACACACACACACACAGGGGATCTCAACTTTAAGAGGAGACAGCGAGAGGGAAGAGGAGATAGTACAGAGAAAAAAGAGCTGGAGAAATGTAAGATCTCTCTCTGTGACCTTTGATGGTGACAAGTGTGAGAGCATTGCCATACAACCGCTGTCTTTACCTCTGTCGCTACCCCTCTTCCTCTCTCTTTCTCGCTGAAATATTTGGATGAAGAGCAACTCATGTTTGTTTCAAGATTTGAGAAGAGTCATGTTTTGAAGTATTGCCAACTAAAGCAATTCAGAGTTTGCTGCACCAGGTTGTGTAGTTTCAACAGATATATAAAGTGGATGATCTGGATTGGTCACATTTGCTAGATATTTTAGCTGCTGTGGTATTGCACAAGAAGAATTGCATCTAAAAGACTATAATATAACAATAACAACAAATTTCATCGTAAAGGATTTTGTGTATTTGAACTGTTCTGTACACTTGGTTTGTTATAAATCAAATAATTACTATTGAATTAGCTTATCTCTAAAAATACGAACATATGTTTTATAGTCCAAGTTCAACTCTGAAAGTTTTGGCTGTAGGACAGTTGTTAGCTGAAAGGGTTGTTGTTTTAACAAGATTTGTTGATTGTCTGTAATAGCTAGTTTTGTGAAATAGCATGGTAAAGTGAAGTCTAATTTTATTATACCACTAGGGGAAATTTGGTTGTGGTAACAAAGTCTTTAGTTAACTGCATCTATTAGCTACTAGCACAAGCTAAAACATGTTAGTATATATTAAATAGCTGATTTTCAACCCACAATGGCTGAAGGAGGAAGAAGAGTTCAATGACTCTGATGTAGAAGTTATCTGTGCGTCTCAGTTCCAACAATAGGTCCTTTCTATCGCCAGGGAGGCCAAAGCTGAAAGTCAAGTCTGCCCAGTCGTATTTCTTGCTTAATTTTTAATTCGCTTTAGGGCTGAGAATGTCCACTCAACAGAAATTGTTTTTTTTTTTATTTCTCCACAAATAATCAGCAGTTTCAGTGAGTAGAATGCATTTTATCTATATTTTATTGTTTACGTTTTTGTCATTTTATTAGTTAATATTGATGCTTCTGCTGAAAATGATGTGTGGAGCAGCTGTGGTTGCAGTGTTTGGAGACCTAATGAATTGTGTTAATTTGGTTTTTACAGCATTGGTTTGGTAATGGCATTTATTCTGGCTACATGATATGCCTGTCTGTGTAAAGTTCTGTTATACTGTGTTTCTGTATATTGTTGATGGTTTCTATAGCTGTGACACTATAATGATGGTATTAAGAGGTGCGTTAATTCAGGTAGGACACCAGTGAAGGCCTAGGTGTGAAATGCACGGCCCGCCACTGCATTTTACACGTTGCTTGTCAGCACTCTCTGCTGGACACACTAATGGTGACACTGTTTCTAAATTACTTCATACGTAGCATATAAACTAAAAATTAAAATAAAATTAAAATAAAAGTTGGCATATACTGTATCCTCTAGAAGCTAATATTGACTTGGTTGATTTATCGGTCTAGTTCTAATACTAACAGGACAGCTGAGGCTGATGGTAATGTCATTAATTTTGTAAGTATTTGGTCAAAAACCTAGGTACTGGACACATGAAAATGCTTAACCGAAAATAGGGATAGATGAAAGAGATCACCAGTGATTACTGTTAATCCTGAAGAGCATGTGAATGTGTTGACTAAATTTCGTGGCAGCCCATCCAATAGTTCTTGAGGCATTTCACCAAAAAAGACAAAAAATCAACAAAATCAATGCCTGTACCACATTTTGCGCCAATCCATCAAGCAAATGTTGACTTTGACCTGCTGGTGGCACTAAAGTAAAAGTCAGAAGATTACTTAAGTCTTTAAAATGCATCTGCTGAGGACCATAAAAGTCTATACAAAGTTTATTGGCAATCCATTAAATTGTTGAGATATTTCAGTCAAGACCAAAGTAGTGAACCAACTAAGCCACATGAAAAATATGTAATAACATGTTATAACATGATCATTTTGCATTGCATTAGTTTACTATTACAACCCTTGTAAAATGCCTTCTGGTTTTTATTAGCTAATTGTAACATCAGGATTAACAAAATACATGAAGGTTCAAAACATCTGTGCTTTTGAAATATTATGGCAAACAGGAATTTTAGATAACAGCCTACTGTCAGATTTGATATGCAGCATTTTGGACTCAGAGCTTTCATGTTTTGGTCTTAAGAGGGCTTTTTCCTCTTAAATGTCTTATGTGTGGGCGTATATACATCCCTGCAGATGGAGAGCTCAAAATAGTTCTAACACCAAGCAGTTAATAAGCGGTTTCCCTGGTCTGATCTTTTGTGATGTCTCATGCTATTTTAAGAATAAAGCCTTTCTAATAGACACACGCATACACACACAGACGCTGATGTTCAGTAATTGATGCTGCACCTTGTCACCAATTAGTGTTTTTCCCAGTTATTTCTAATTCCAGCTACTGTGTTTCCTCGTCTCCCTTTATCTCCCTCTCTTCTAATTCTCACTGATGATTTGTCTTCCTCTTGTGGGTTCCACAAAGTCAAAGTGAGACATTCATGCAGAAACATTTCCGCTAAGAATGTTGTTGTTTTACAATGACAGTGAGGTACAATATGCGGTGAGGACACTCACCAGAAAAAACAACACCACTGGTTCTTTGTTTAAACACTGCGAACAACTGTTACTAAAGCTTTCCTGACAATAGCCTTCTTGCAGCATTTCACTGTATATGCTGTGATGTTATTTTATTATATGAAACCGAACCGCCTCAGAGGTAGAGATGCTGATCCAACCACTCATCAAAACCTTTTCATGAGGAGGTGTGAAATCTGTAGAGTGTGAAAGATCATATTTTATCATGGCTATGGTAATTAAAAAAAAAAAAAAAAGACTTTGCTCAGTAGACTTCAATAATTGTGGAAGACACTTTTTATATACAGTCTGTGGGAAGACCATTAGATGCCTATGGACAAAAGGTAGTAAATGGACCTTGAGTAGGGATTTGCTGTTAGACTAGTTTGAGCTGCATGAACTCAACAAAACTTTAAGGGAATTTGTATTATTTTCAAGTCTACACACAGCTAAACTGTGTATATTGCTAATGATACCCTGGCTCCTGCAACCAGAAGTGCTGTCACTGTAACATGCACAGCAAACTTTGTTTACAATTCTTGATATTTAAGAATTATATTTGATATTTAAGTCTTTTTTAACTTTTTAGCATTACTCTTGAACTTGCTGGGCCTGACTGCAGCAGTTTAAGTCACTGACTATTACTCAGTTATGTACACTCACCAAAGTTACATAGTGCAAGAACAGGCGATGGGATGGGGTGGGAATAACAGAAGCACCATTTTATTACTTTATTACAAGTCATTGTACCATCAGTGATTTTGAAGCTGTTATCTAATGGTAAAGTAGTTCTATCTACCTGCTTAGTTTCTTGTTATGGGCCTGGATCCTTTCTCAACACAGTCAAGTCACCTCAGGGTTTGATTTTGTCGTCCATATTTGTGTATTTCTGTTTTTTGTTTGTTTACTTTTTTAAAATTTATGAACATGTTACCAGCAAAAGGAAAAATGCTGCATTTCAGAGCAGTTTTACCCTCTAAGAGCAAACAAAAGCATTTGCTCTGGGAGGTGAGCGTGTTAAAACAGTGTTGTTTCGTTTGCTGCTATTATACACGTTTCTGAGCAGTGAAGCAGAACTATTCCCATGCAGTATATTTTTATCCTGTTTTGAAATTCTGCACATGCTTCCTTGATCCACTCTCCCCTTGACATACACATTCACATCTCCATCTCCACCTGCACTTCCCAGCACACCTGCACTTTCTTTTCTACCTCAAAATGTAGACCGTCTGGGGTGCACAGAGTTAGATCAGGCTATAATGCCCCTGTTGTTCCCGGCCTGCTGGCTTCAGAGCCTGGGAATAGATTACATGCCTCTATTCCCACTCTGTGACACTCATCCAGGCATACCTGCATGCAAGACAATCTCCTAAGAATGTCCAAGCTTGTCTGAGAGGCTGCTGTTGTTTGCTGCTTTGTCTCATGCCATTCCCAGACTGCTGCAAGGCCCAAGGCCAGAGCTATGGGAGTATTGGCTTGTCGTACAGAAAAGCAGAAATACATTTTTCTTTGTTTATGAGGGAATTCTATATAAACACTCTACTTTCTTCTTTCAAAGAGCACATGTGTGAGAGTGATCCGGCAGGAAAGGAGAGCAGAAAGAGGGAAGGGGAAGCAAATATGATGGACATTGAAATCTACTGAGATCGAAGAAAGGCCGAACAGAAAAAAAGGAAAAGAGAGAGAGGAGGAGAGATGTGAGAAGAGGTGAACAAAGGTGGAGAAGCGGTCAGAGCGGAGAGGAGGGATGAGGAGTGGAGAAAAGATGGAGAGGGCGTTGTCACCCCATCAGATTGCTGTCAGGTTTATAAGCAGCAGTAATCAATGGCTCAATGGCTCTGTCTCCACCTAATTGCTTTAAGGCAAAACCAACTCAACGGGACAACAGTTATAGAGCTGCCACTGTGCTTTGTCTCATCCACTGCTGTCTCACAATTGGTTCAAATATGTTTTGGACACAGTGGTCATGTAATTGGTTGGCTTTGTATGCTTCACTTGGTGTTGTGTGGTCTTGTGCATAGGTCAGTGGCTAGGGGCGCTGCACACATAGGATAGTCAGGGTTAGTGTTGGTTGTAACATACAGTAGCATCTGTCAAGAGCTTTCCACTAGATCAAAATCTGAGACTGACCCATGGAAAACTTTGCAGAAATGTATCAAATTATGATGTCAAAAACAAACAAATAAATAAATAAATAAAGCAAAGCCTTCATGTTGTTTGTCCAAGTTTACTTAATTATGTAGTATGTATTCCAGTTGTAAACATCTTAAAATAGTTAGACAGTACAATACTATGGCTAACTGGTGACCCCTATTACAAGACCTGTGCTTTTTTTTTTTTCAGTGTCTTCAACGGGTCATCATCTTGTGAGGGTTAAGCTTTGTTTTGCATCACTTCACAGCACTGAGTTATGATGTCATGTATGAAGCAGCCGCCTTCTAGTCATTTAGTGGTGAACATTAAAAACCAGCTGGATCAGCTTGGGCCAGCTACAGCTGAAAAAAATCTGCCAGCAACAGTTCAAATCAGTCAGGCGACTAAAGGTGAGCAACGCTTCTAATTCTTCTCTCCATCTTTAATCACACTGTTGGATATTAACGAATATCAGGTTGAACAGTTGATGGTCAGTTAATGACATGCAGGTATTATTTCTGAAAAAAATCAACTCCATCGTGAGCTGCACATTTGGTGTTTTTCTTTAAACTTTAATGTCCTCAATATTCATTATTAATAATGCATCAACCGACCTAAGTATTCAGTTTTACTTGTTTCTCGCGCAGGATAGATGATACATTTCATCTAAATATAAATATAGGAGGTGTTTGCTCTTAATTGATATCTAGCTCTGCAACCTACGTCTCGGGGCGATCATGAGGTTTTGGTCACCGCCCTCCTTCCAAAAACTGGTTGAGATAATAGTTTAATTCATCTTTACATACTCCCAACATGAGGACTATATATTCCAACTCTGTGGCAGGTATCCACTGTCTTTGATGATGGTTCACAGTGGATTTGGTTTTGGGCCTGTCCATCTTCCATTAGTTATCTTAGTAACCTGTCTATTACAACAATATTTTGGTGTAACTTTAGTAACGTCTGGTGGTTTCATCTGACAAATTTCAAATTCATTTCTTGAAATGGTTAATCTGAATTCCTACTACAGCACCCTTACCCACAAACTCTATCACCCATTGCTATGGAGATATGGCAAGTTCTTATTCTTCATTGGTTGTCTTTTGATGCTCCCCCTATAGACTCAAATAATCTTTCTCTATAAAATCCTGTTGCAGTTATATTTCAGGCAGGTTGTCATTTCAATTCTCCAACCTATTTGCTTCACAATGTCTATGTGTATTCATTGACAGCAGTGTCCAACATGTTATTTCATGTTTCAATACTAGAATCCATAAAAGATCTGCTGGGGTGCCATCAATATTTTAGTTAACCTCTGGATGATTTCAATTATGACAAAAAAATCTTTAAGTCCTCTAATTATAATGTACAGTGAGTCAGGTGCCTCAGTTGGCCATGGCTAGCCCAGAGTCCATGGTGCACAGGCAGTTCAGTGTCCTGCTCTGACCATTAGTTCATGTAGCTATGTTATTAGTCAGCAGTTATATAAGTTGGTGTATCGTGCTTCATATATTTATAACTAGTGAAGGTGCTGATTCTGAAAAAGTTGAGAGGCAACGATCATTTTGACTTCACCAGCAATTAGTGTCAATGACGATGGTTATCTCTTGGTCATAATCTGTGAGCAACATATACAGACAACCATTACCTGCAATTTAGAGTCACGAATTAACTTCTTGTCGTGTCAGACTGTGGCAGAAGCTGGAGTACCTGGAAATAGCGGCTGAGAACATGCAAGCTCCACACAGAATGGGGCTCGAACCTTCTTGCTGCAGCAACAGTGTGGTTCTCAATTTGCTGTCCCGCTTCGTGAGTGTAGTTAGTATATATAAATATATTTTCTGTTTTGTTTTTATTTTGGAGCCCTGCACTGCTTGGCTTGCAGAGACAAAGCAGTGGTTTCATAGTGGTGGAGTAGTGGCACTCAACAAGCAGTTATAATATATTGTGGTCTCTCTATGCGTATGTTTAAAGGGTATGATCTAGACCTGCTCTGAAAAGTGCCTTGAGATGACATTTGTTAGTTTTAAATAATTGATGCTATCAGGGAATTGGATTGTCAGCATTTAGAGTTGACCAAAGTCTTCATCAAAGTTATTAGCATGAAACAACATAGTTTGATATTTCTCTGACTCCGGGCTTACTGGTTGTCCTGGTAAGAGTGGCAATTGATTTTTCAGTTATGAAGGTGAGCGCACTTCCACGGTAGGCATCCAACAATTACCGTGGCTGTTTTCTACTGATCTGTCCTGCTGTCAAATCAAAATAAAAGAACTAAACCGTAGGACATCCCAGAGCGATTCAGTAACATCATGTCTCCTTTGTCTTTTGTTCCCTGTCTTTATTTTATTTTATACAGTTCTTTGCTCATATTATTTAGATATATTTACACCTCTTGACCTCATCCTAACCCTCAACCCTCTCTCCCTCATTGTTCTCTCATCTCTTTCTCTAAAGGAAGCTCCAGAAACCATTTCTTAAAGGCCTAACAAAACTTTGTAACTAATTTTGAACATAGTCATTTGTATATAATTTAAAAGAAATTTACATGTTGAACTGAAATAATTTTGAATTACAACCTTTATTCCTGCTGTTTTCTCTGCTATTTTTTAATATTCTTTTGCTGGTGTTGGGAGGATGGATAAAACTTTTAATATGGTCCAGCTAGAACTGTACACACTGCACGGATGTGGTTATCATTGAATTTCTTCCAGATATTCACACTCACTCTATAAAGCTACTAACATTAGTTCAGCTCAAATCACATACTGTATGGTAAGAAATGATGCTTTTGGATTTGCCGTAGAACTCAGTGTGGTGAACACAGTTGCCTGTTCAACAACTTCAAGTGCTGTCTATCTCCAATGAGGCTTGGTTTGATATTAAGTGTGTGTGCTAGCCCGTGGTGACAGAAGGGTATTATAAGACAAAATGGTGTTTTGAGTTTGTATTATTGTATGTGTGTGTGGCTGGCTGGTGGTTTGACAGATGCATGTTAGCTAAAGTGCTGCGGGCAACTTTTTTATATGTGTAGCAAGCCTTGGCTCTCATTGCCTGATTAGGCACAAAACCAGCAGTCCTCATGACCAGGCTACCGGTTTTCTCATAGTAAAACGTAAAAATCTATCAGGCCAATACTGGATCTTTCTTTATTTCACCCTAACGCTCCTGCATCATGGTGATTCCCACAGCCTTCATAAAAACAGCCTGGTATGTATGGACATTTTTATGTTTAGCTTTTATTAACTCTTTATTTATTAGCCAGGCCAAATTCCCATAAAACTTCATAGCTTATTTGAGCCTTCTTAAACAACACTGCATTCATGAGCTTTGGGGGAGCCAAAGTATAATAATAATTGCAAATATCTCAAGCAAGTTTTAAAAATTTTATGGGGTTGTTTTTTGTTAACAAATGTCTGTTTACATCCACTGTTTCCCACTAAAACACAGTGTATATTTGAGAGTTTAAACAAGGCATGCTGAATGTATTTCTTCTGTATTTTGCATGTTACCACCACCAACTGTTCATTGACAGAGCAGCATTAAAACAGATGACTCACCGTGTACATGTGCAAGCACAGTACAAATAAAACAGGTACTCACAGGTAAAGATCATCCTATAGGACTAACAGTCCACAGGGTACCTTAATGACTTGTGATAAGATTTTGGGTTTTGGACTAAAATTATTAAAACCAGAGTCTGCCTGTGCGGTTAAAGTTGAATAAATAATGTGTACAAGTTATGTAGGAGCACTGATCCATAGGATCTAACAGATTAAAATTACTTGTCAAATGAGTAAAATGTTCTGTTTCCCAAGACGATGACAGAACTATATTCTAGGGCTAAACGCTAAATGAGCGTAACTATTGATAAAATAAAATCTCTGACATTGGCATTCAAAATTCACACTAGTTGGACTCTACAGTAGTGACCAAAATCAGATTATCCTGCTGAATAAAACTATCAACTGAGTCTCTAAGTGCCATATGAAGGCAACTGGACTTGCTTGAGGTTCTTGAAGATCAAAACTCATCCAAAAGACTGCTTCAGGCTGAAGGGCCTTAAGCAAATCTATTGCCTTCATATAATAAAATAACCTGGATGACTGAGGAGTATTAAAACTTCTACACTGTGTGTGAAAAATGCGTAGACTTGCAGAAAGTTTGTTGCCACTGTTAATCATCCAAAAAGGTTTGAACCCTTATATTTAATTAGGCCCGATCATGAATCCTCAATAGAAGTGTACTGAATGATCTAGACTGATGATTTAATCTTGAACTCCCAGAGTATTGATTCAGAGTCATATCAATATCTAACCATTAAATAGCTTTGATGATATTGACTTCAAGACAGATTTTGTTAGTTATAAAAACAATTATGTACAGAAAGATTAGAGGACAATTAAGCGGTGAAATGGTTGCTTTTATTCAATGACATTACAAATAACAAGAAGTCTGGCTGTTTATTTGACATAGTAAAACTGTGCTAGAGCAGAGTCAAATAATGTGGGCTGGCCAGACAGCATATCAGAATCATTAGCTAAGATGAACATTGGGACTTTATAATGCTTGGTTATATTTGAAAGAGAGTACGTCGGTAAAGAAGGATGCTTTTATTATTTATAATTCAAATGTTTACCAACAATATGGTGAGAAATTAGTACTTTGTATTCCACAGGGCAGCATAGTGATAACCCAAGCTTTCATCTCAGCTACTCAGTAATCACATCAGTGCCTGAAAAAATAATGCCACCACCTGTAGACAGCTGAAGTCAGGCTATTCAGGAGTTGCAGGTCATTGTCGAGGGATCGGCGCTATCTCAACTGTTGACAGGCCTCTTTGTTGAGAATGTAGAGAGTCTCATGGCTTTGTGTTGTCTTCTATACACATTTCAAATGGAGAGGAAAGATTGAACAACATGAGAAAGGGAAGGTTAGGGCCAAACCACCGTGGTATTATGGTGATACTCCCAGTGATTGGCTCAATGCATCACCCTCTCAAAACACAGGCACGTCTGCATGCTCACTCTGCAGTGTGGCGGTGTGATGGTCATATCTTAGGCTAATAGATGCAAGATAAAATAAAACTTTACAAATATAAGTTGAACAATCCTTTGCTAGGACTATATAATATCCCTCACTGCTCTCATACACACACACAGCCAAGGTTTTTTCTCTCTCTCTCTCTCTTTTTTTTTTAAATGGAACTGTTCTAAAGCTGGGCTTTAGAACATTAAGTTTGCAGCAGGTGTGGTAACTAATGATTGAGCTGCTCACAGTTAGTGTGTCTGGTGGTGCTCACTGGTGGCACTTGAACCTCTAAAACTGAGGTTTGAATCCAGGATGGTGTATAGCCACACTGTGTGAATGTATAATGGGTGTTCTTCTTCATTTCTACTCTCTGTTCACAACCGTCTCATCAAATCAGTCATTTAGCGTGCTGTTAAATGCAAGTGCCATGATTGGTTGATCCTAGAAGTGAAAATAAACATACAAAGAGAAGTAAGGCATGCAGTGTCATTTTGTGCACTGATCTGTGCAATATTTGATGATGATGTCGAGATTGCCTTTTAGCTCTCAAATTAATACAGCACAGGCTGTCAATTCTGACGGTGAAAATCTAACAATTCAGCACTGACTTGAGTCACTATGATCATTGGATTTGTTAACAGTAGAATTATGTTAACAGGAGCATTTGCCTTTTATTTAAGATGCAGATTTGTGCTGATTACCAACAATAGTTGTGGTGGAGACCCACCTTATATATATATAACAATATTATATAATAATTATAAGGATTATTATTACTACATTATGTTAAGCAGCATTTGATGTTACAATAATTATTTTCTTGCTATAAGAGTTGGGCATGTTTACCTTTAACAATTCATTTTGCTCAATGTAGTGCTTCAAGTAATCTTATTCTTCAGGTAGCACCCATGACTGTCAATGCATCTTGAGTTGAATATTTTAATATTGCTCTCTGAAACCGAGTAGAATGAAAGTATAGTGTGTAAGTACAGTGAATGCCTCAAAATTGGTACTAGTGATGTAATCAATTTCGTTCCTTTGGTTTGTTTTTATTGAGTTAACAGAGAATCATAACATAAAGTGAACAATGGATATTAATGAGCTAAAGCAGTGATAAAACAAGGCATTCCTAAATAAATATAAAACTAAAATTTAAATGAAATAATATAAGGCTGACTTTTGATAAGTCCTAGAGCCAGCTACAAGATGGCTTTCAACACTGAGTCATTATGTGTGGGTTTAGTTGTATAAGTTTCATTATGGCATAAACAGAAGTTATCTCAGGGCATATTTTGAACAGGTCTAGACTGTACTCTTTTCAAAATTATTTAGAGACCCAACAGACTATACATAGGTGGGGAAAAACTTCCTTTAAAGGGCGACCCAGGCGGTGGACAGCCTGCCTTGATCTGCCTTGATCATTGGGTTGAGAGAGAGAGAGAGGACATTGTACTGTAATTTCCATATAGGGCCAACTTGCCGTATAATAATAATAGTCAGCCGTATGATAGGCGATCTCGGGTGCCCCACCTCTCCATATGCTCACCCAGTTGGTTTCCAGCCTGCAACCCAGGTAAAACAGTAGAGATACGTGGGCGGTTGATGGATAATGATGATGATAATAGTGTGTTTGGGCAGGATCTTGGGCGTGGTTGTAGACACTGATCAGACTCCAAGCTCAGAGCAGAAATGCCTGCATAGGAGAGAGATATGAAAGCATAAAACCTTCTGGAGAGAAGATATCAAGTTTAGTAACATTGCATTTATGGGATATGAATAGGTACACAGATGGACAAAAGTGCCTCATACCGGAAGCCTGAGTCAGCCTAACTATGAGCTCTATCAAAAGGTTTGGCTTGCTCTTCCATTATTTGGAAATTCACTTTGGAAGAGGTTCTGACGAGGTAGAAGAGACAGGTATTCAATTGGTTGCAATTTGCGGTCTCACTGCTGGGGCCACTACTAAATCCTACACTGGTCTTTAAGGATATCCTGATCAAGAATAATTCAGAGTTCTTTACAGTGGCGGGCAATACCATCTGTCTGTCTGAGATGTTCAATTACTGCTTGAAATTTCTTTTGTCCCAGGTGTGAATATTTGCTGATCACTCGGGTTTTTAATCCTTACATCCTCTGAACTGAGTGAAGCAAGCTTTCACGATAAAGCTTATAGTTAGGATTCAGGTTTGCTTGAACCACCATCCCTTAGTTGTATGTTGCTGCTGGGCTGTGGGGTTTCACGATGCACTGAAGCTTCTATCTCAGTGTGGATTCATATCCCATGAGTACATTTGACTCGATGTGTTTATGGTTTTTGTACTCTTTAGTCTCTCTCTCTTCTCTTCATCTCTTTCTGCAGGTACTGCCTCAGGAGTGTAGAGAGTCTGATCTGTGAGGACAAGCCTCCTGCTCCTACAACCCTGCTAAACACTTGCTCTTATATTTATTAATTAATAGTACTGCTTCTAGTACACTACTATAGCAGTAATACAAGCCCTAATCTTGCTCATGGTGTGATGGTGGGTCTCTGTAATCTAAAGGCACGTTCTACATGAAAAGTGCCTTGAGATAACTTCTGTTGTGATTTGGCGTTATAAGTAAAACTGAACTAGTTGAATTGAATTGAATTAAGGCACGCTTGAGGGTTTTGGGCAGCAACTGATTGGGTTCATCAGGCCTCATTGACAAGTATTAAGTATAGTTGCCAGGTATCTGCATAACAATGGGGAAGTTTATGGAGTGTTTCCTGATGACATTGCCTAGGAGGCTATGTCAGGTCAGTGAATTGATCAAGCACAGAACCTTGAAACTCTGTATAACATTCATTAATGTGTACAAACTGAAGTGATCATTAATCTGGCAAAAGCAACTTTGTGCAGTTCCTTTGATGTAATTAAATGTTCCAGTTTGTGTAATGGGATGTGGTGGTCAATAGTATCAAATGCAGCACTAGAGATCTGACAAGAACAGAGACCTTTGTCTTTTGTCTGTGATGCAATTGGAGAATTTGTTGCTCACCAGCTCTTTTGCTATGATGCACTCTAAATTCTGACTGAAAATCCTTAAAGAAACAGTTGTTCCATAGAATGTCACAACTGATTTTGCAACTTTCTTTCTCAAGGATCTTAGAAAAGAAAGCAAAAGTTGAATCTGAATAGTTGGCTATTAATACTGCCTTGGATCAAGGTAGGATTTTTAAGAGAAGTTACTTGGTACACTTTTAAAGACTGAAACGCAGCAATTAATAAAGACAGATTGATATCTAGTAAGAAATTGCTAACTTTCATGCTATTACTTCTCTGTTAACTAAAAATGCAGTAAAACAAACAAACAAAAACTCTGTGGTATAGTTTGAGGTCGGTGTAGTAGTTCATTAAAGTTATAGTTTATAGTTTATAGTCTTAAACATGTCAGTTTTAGTTATTGTGCTAGCCAGCTTGCTACAGCGTTGGCTAATTTTATGATGTCTGAGGAAACTGCAGGCTCTTCTACTGCAAGACTGCTGTGTGGTCCCTGTGTCATACCTGTAGACCCAACTCTCATCGCAGGTGATGCTTGACTTGAAGGTGGGGTCATCACAGGGCCTGCTGTTGACAGAGCTTCTCTGGATTTAGTGCATTTTGGGTCCTACCCCATGGTGAGAATGCACACAAACCACCAGGTCCCAATGTTGATTGCATAAAAATGCAACATAGAATACTGACTCAAGACAGTCTTTTCTTGCACTTGTTGTGCGCATATTTACCATGTCGCGCGATTCGTAACACAAACACTCTGGATTTTTTGATGCACCTAATACGGTTTGAAGGTGAAAAAAACACTTTGTTATCCTTTGCTGCTGTTGCTGTGTCACAGTCCTTTCCACAGAAATAGCAGGAGGATGGCTATTGGGTCGGTGAACAAATCCAGTAAGCAAGAAAATCTCATGTCTCTGAACATTACCACTGCCTGCTGGGAGGGTGGTGAGTGTGGGGTGGGATCAGGATGAGGGTTGACTAAGGAGTTGCCCATCCTGTTGGCCTTGCCCTTGGCGGCAGTGCTGTTGCCCTTGCACTTGAGGATGTCAGAGCATTGTGTGTCTGTGTGTGTGTGTGTGTGAACAGCATTGCTGGAATGGAGACACTTAGATGGCAGTCACCATGACAGGGTCAGCAAGGAGGGAGAGCACTGACACTGACATCACTCGACCTCTGATGACTGCTATATACACGCACACACAGACACACATGCATGGTTCTTGTTCAAACAGATTCAAAGTTTCACAGGATCATAGTTAACTGAAATGCTTAGAAAATTAGTTTGAACCAAAAATCGTCGATTTCAAACTGGCAATTGTATTTTATACTTCTGTGTTTTACAGTTAGAGATAAAAATGTCATTTGAGTGGTGACTCATGATCTGAATAAGACTAGATACTCACTCACACCCAGATGATGATATTGCTGTAACTATAAAAGGTTTAAATGATTTTAGGTAAACAGGTGACTGTTCTGGTCTCTTTGACAATAATTATAAAATCATCTGAAAAGGCACAGTTTGTTCAGAGCAATTTGTTTGATGCAGTTACAATAAAACATTTTCAGTCAAGCAGGGTAAACTTGAAAGGGAAAAGTAGAGTTTTTCTGGGCGAGATGATTTAAGCTTTGTGCTGAAGAGATTGCGATATGACTGCATGGTGTGGATGCTGCAGCAAACTTCATTATACCTTTACTGTCAGGAACTGGTTGCAAGACAGTGGGTTTGGGTTAAGGGTCCTGCTTGCTTTCATTTAATTCAGGTATTTAGAAATTCTCTGAGCTATTTGTTTGAACTGCTTGGTTGCTGCAGAGACTCCTGGAGGCCAAAGTGTTGTCTCTCGTAGGTCAGTGGGCCACTCCGGCGCCTGAAGGGTGAGGCAACAAGATTTATCTGCTGTGTCACTCACAGCAGGGAGAGGCCAAACAAAATCATGGATAAAACAGGTGACAGGGTTTGATTTTGTAAATTTGTAATGTCAAGTGAATATACATATTTTATCATTTCTGACGATAAACACTAGGATCTTTATGACAGCCACAAGTAAATCGTAAATCATCGGCTGTAAAAATAGCTTTTCAACAGGTATAGTTTTTCATGTAACTTTCAGGGTCATGATATATTTAGCCATAAAATTAAGGCTGTACCTGTTGTCTCATTGAAATTTGTTAGTATGTTAGAAAAGTGTGAGTGTGCAGTGTGCAGAATAATGATATCATATTACTATGAGACTGTATATGTTTGGCTGTATATATTATTACCCTCTGTTCTAAACATGATCTGGTTTGTGGGAAACTTCACCAACATGCCACTGGTGAAAGTTTAGATCCCTTGGACAATTTTACTTAAATTATTTGAAGCTTTGCATGGAAAACTTAATTTACATAAATAGACAATACATATGTATGGTATTGTGTTTAAGCAAAAATAAAATAAATGTCAAACATAAATGTTAAAAATAAGTGTACTCTCGTACAGATATTTGGGTTGTTATTCCTAATGTGCACAACCACTTTTCATTTCCAAGCTGGTGATTGATTTTACATTTAGTTCATGTGGTTTATCACCTTGGGATTGCAGATTGAGTATCTTTATAGGCTGATAATATGTTTTGTATGGAAAATATTATTCTATACAGTAACTGTGTCTGTCAGATAGTATAATTGACTCTTAAATTAAAACTCACTAAAATGTAGCATAGTGCTTCCACTTCTGCATAAACTAACCAAGGCATGTGGAAAAGAGAGGAAATGTTTGAAGTTCAAACTAACCTTTGAGTTCTGCAGTAAAGAGATAACCTCGCTACGTAAGCACCAAGAGTCATCTCTAATATTGTCACAAAAGTGATATTGAGTTATTTGGTCCAACATAGTATATTTGACTTTTATTGCTTGTATAACACTTCATTCATTACACAGTGTGTCCTTGCAGGTGCACTCATTGACTGACTTTCTTGACTTTGGAAGTACACCTGGTGTTACGTGGATTGAAGGAATAACACTGGGCCAGAATTTAAAAGGTGATAGATTGCATCCAGTAGAAGTTACCCAATAGCCGTTACTGTGGGCAGGACAGGTACCATCGTGGATTATAATGTGAACTTATACGTCATGGTTATCATTCTAGATGTTAATGGACAATATGGAGAGAGAGACAAATGGAGAGACTGCAAAGACAGTAATGCCCCTACTCTTCATTTTTATTGACCTACCTATCATGCTCCTGAGTAAGTCACTATAGTAATACATGCATATGCGCACTTTACACACACACGCACACACACAATGAAAAAGATGGATTCTGTGGAGGAGGTCATTTATAATTAGTTACAACACGACAGTGATCCTGGTCTACACACACAATCAAGACAACTCACAGCATACAGCATCCTCTGCATACTGTGTAATCACTTTTCAAGGTAATCAAGTAATCACATTTTTAATAATGCATCTCCCACTGAGGGACAATGCTTTGTATAGGCTGAACATGAGAGATAATAAGCAAAAAATGGATAAACAGCAACCCATTATGCTCACATTTTACCACTGCATTGCACACCCTTTTTTTTCACCCAGCAGCAGTGTGGGCTGTCAGTGTGACGCTCTATACCATGGCGCCAGCAGTGGGGCAGGTTGCTTGAAAGCCTGGGAGAGCTGGGCAGTGCTCCAACAGCAGCAGTCGACAATGGAACTATGGACCCCTTTGTTCTCCTCCAGCCAGCCGCTGGTTCTGCTCTGTAGATGGGTGGCTCTAACTCTTAGAGTGTGCTCTCAGACAGAATGTACTCCACCTACTCCACCTTTTCACCCAGTTTCCTCAGTCTGCTCCCCTGCCTACATCTTAACGGTGGTGGTTTGTCTTTCTCTCTCTTTCTATTCACCTGGACATTTCTTGCTTATGTATAGTATTCAGTTCAGATGTGAGTTTATGGGGAGATGTGGTGTAATAAGACCTCTACATCTGGGGGCGAGCCTCATGACATTTCTTCACATTATCTGTTTTGAGGTCATGCGCATTTGATGAGCCAAAATTGGCAATTGAAGTTGAAAACCTCAGACCTGTCAAAATTATTCTAAATAAACAAAATACAAGGCACGCATGACCAGAACAAGTGTATGAATCCGGGGCAAAACATAAAATGCAGAGACTCACGGGTCTCTAGGGGTAGAATTTGGGTCGATAAAGTTTGCTTTAAAGTGGACTCCCAGTCTCTCCCTGTGTGTGATCACTCTCAGGGGGGGTCCCTATAAGGCCTGGTGGGGCATCACAAATAAGTAAAATAAGGTGACTTCCATATGATGAGTTTCTTTGTGCACATTTAGCTGTCAGGGGATTGGTGGTGGAAAAAAGTGCCTGAATCCATGTTTAAGTAAAAGTAATAATACGTGATGCATCAAAGTCTCAGATCTTGGGTAAAGAATCCAGTATTTTAACGAACTTTGTCGATTGCTGCTGTTGCCCATGTTGAGTTGTATGATTATATACAGTAGTGAAGTGCGGTATTCAGACCGTTTAGTTAAAGGAAGACATAATATAAGCATTCTGGTGAAGTCTTTCATTTCAGAGTACCATGATTGAACATTGTACCCAAAGTATCAAAATTAAAAGTCCTCATCTACAGAGAAATGGCCCATGACTGGCATATTGTTATAAATGACATAACTGTCAATTGGATTCGTAATATATAATCTTGTTTTACTGTTGCTTAGATGGTTGAGAATTGGGCTGAACAATTTTAGTCGGTGGTTTAACTAGGTGAGGCCCTCTGAGGGTCTCGCAGACAAATCGTAGAGGGCTGTAACACTGTTGAAAAGAAGAAGAATCTAAGTTTTGATACAAAACTATCTAGTAACTTGTGAGGTTTCACTTTCTTTAAATTAATGATATCTATTTGGCCTTATAAACTCTTTTAAATGAAACTACATTACAGTTTGAAATGTCATGAGATAATTTAACAAACCAGTCGCTGAGTGTGTTTGGGGAGGACGGAGACAGAGGTCGGCAGAGAAAAAAAAAGCCTGATGGTCGAATGTGAATATGTTGTCTAAGTGAAAATGTAAAAATATGGCCATGTTATACTTCAACACAGGATGTGACAGTTGCTCTCCAATACAAACATCTTAATTCAAATAGATGCAATGGTGTAACTATTCTGTAATTGTTGTTTGATCATTGATAGTCATTTTCACGCATAATCGCATAAGGCCTTAGAACACTATACACTGTTTAAACAACCAACACTGATCACTGATTTCGGGAGAAGATCACATCATTCCATGTGGCACCACCAGAGGGACAAAAAGGAATGGTCACTGGCAAGTTAAGAAATATAATCTATAGTTTTAATACTGATTTTTTAAAATTGGTGGTTACAAATCTTTCATTAGTCTGTTTTAGCTAATTCTATTCGAATATTTAATTAATTTATACTCTTAAACGAAATTACAGCTAGCTTCAACTGATTTAGAACTTCTAGAACCAAGTTGACAGTTGAATATCTTTGCTTTCAAATTATTTAATTTTCTCCCCAGGCAACTAAGTTGCAACCTTTGTAGTTACCAAAAGATCCTTATCAAATTTTCTATAACCTCTCTTAAGTCTGTGACAGTAATATACAAGTTACTACAGAAAGTATTCTTTTAACACCCAGCTAAATTTGAATGGTTAAAATATATATAATAAAATAGTTTAAAATGATGAAAAAATTAAGAGCTCTCACTCTGAGATGTTGGGGCGAACTTTTGCAGCACAATGACAGTTAGCACCCTGCTAGCATCCTATTGAAACCCTGTAACTTGAAAGGCAGTACCAGAAGCACCCAGGTTGTACAGCCCATATGGTACAGCCGTACATGTTGAGCCACAAGGCCCAGAATCAAGTTTGGGCTGGGGACAGTTACTTATTTGTGTAAGTACCCCGGTTTGTTGCTGAAATGGCCTGTCTTTCAGGACTCAAGAAACAAATCCATATACAGTCCTGTGGTGATGTTTTATTAATATGCGGAAATGACATAATGATATACTCGTAATATATGCTAATAATAACAAGTGTGTTATTATGTATAAGTGTGTTACTTAGCACAATAACCAGTTTTGATCCTCATTCAGGGGATACACATACATACACACACACACACAGACAGTGAGCAATGCTGGCGGACAGGAGGGTGAAGGCTGAGAGAGATGAACATTTCAATTCAAAAAGTGACTATTTAGATTATCAGGCAATTCCGTTGTGTCTCATTAAGTTTATGAAAACTGGCAGGCGGTGTTGATTGTCTTTCTCTCAGCTATGCAGCAGTGGCTCTTCACAAAATTAACCCACCTCCTGCAGCCTGGCCTTGGCTTTGTAATGACTTGCAGTTGAGCGGGACAAGCACTGATGCTAATGCGGACTGCTATTTAGCAGTTGGTTACTGAGTGTTGGCTCCAATTGCATCCTTGACCACCATTTCAGACCCACCCATAAAATCCTGAAAAATGAAACTGATGAAAACTGTGAAACTGTTTTGATAATAGTTTCAGACTTTTCATATTTTCAGGAACTATTATTTTCCTTATAAATAATGTGTTTAGAGACAAATCTGATTTTGCTTTACACCTGACTTTAAGTGTTTTAATTAGTTTTACTAATTTATTGTATTTTATTATTATTTTTGTTACTCTCTCTTATGAATACTTGAAAAAAATAACGGAAACTGTTTTGTGTTGAATATTTTAACTGCAGTGGTGTTTTTCCAAACATTTTTAGAAATTATCTTAGGACAATTATAGACAAAAATGTTATACGACTAAAGGAAGTTTTTAAATTTTTTGCAGTGAATAAATGCATCATATTTTGGTCATCATATGTATCATTGTTTTTTAATTCGTAGTAACAGTAACAAGCAAATGAGTGGAGTCAAAGTAAATATACCATGGAACTCATTGGTGACATGGTGTGATGCAAATACAAGTACCACAAAATTGCAATTGTGAAATGTAGTAGTATGTTCTTAGTTACATTCCACCATTAAACAGCATGAAAAAGTTTTTCATGATCTAAAGTAATATCAATTGGATATCCATGGCTCTGATGTGCGCATCTCTTTGTGGCATTAAAACTTTGTATCTCACTGCAAACATTAAGTGATTTGGAATTTTCAGTGCTTCTGTTATGTCCATACATTTCATGAACAATATGATAATGGTACACAGCCTGTTACTATATTTTATCATGACATATCTGCCTAAATTTGTGTTAATCAATACATGATTTACCTTACAGGTCAAATGTGCGAGGCGACATTTAACAGCATGTGGATAAGTCATCCGCTGTCATCTTGTGGCAGAAAAAAAACTGCACTAAAAGTGCAAGTGGGAACATTTGAAAAGTCCTTATTATAGGCCTCCTCTGTGTGTGTATGTGTGCGTGTGTGTATGTGTGTGTGTGAGAGAGAGAGAGGAGAGATCTGTAATGATAATATCATATGTAATGATGCCAGCCATGTTGATTTAATTTTTGATTTCTCACAAGATATTGATACTCTGACATATAGTTGATCATTGTGAACATGCGTTTGCAATTGTTTTGTCGCTAATGTCTGTGTGAGTTCAGCTGGGTTTCAGCAGCAGCAGCTTGGATCTCATCGCTCCGATTGCAGGATATTTTGGTGGGGGTTTGTATGTGTGTCACAGAGCCACCCTGTCCTCTCTCTCACCCCGAAAAAACTGAAATACTCCCTCTTCATCCTGCTCTTCCTCTCTCTCTACCACCTCCCCCCATCCCCATCTCCCTCCGCCTCCATCCGGCTTTGATCCGCCCCTGCAGCCACGCTGGAAAGATGACAGAGTGAGGAGAGAGAGACTGGAGAGGGAGGGAGAAAGAGGAGAAAGAGATGACAGCTCCTCAACAAGTGTGGAGCATCAGGGAAGAGAGAGAGAAAGAGAGTGCTAATGATAAGGCTTCTTGCCATGGGAGGCAAAAGAAACATATGCAACCTCAAAGAGGCGCGAGCTGGGTTAAGCATGCAGCAGCTCACTGCTCCCTTTTACACACACATGCACATACACAGACTGGAGTTAACTGCCTCTGTTTACCCTCAATCTGGATTGCGGCAGTCTCTATTTGCCATACACCCTGGATTTGGCTTCAGATGCGACTTATGGCTATCCAGTAATAATCAGTCTTGAAAAGTAGAAGCTCTCTGCAATTAGCAGCAACTAACCTCACACACACAGACCATAGATATGCACTAAAAAGCAAGAGAGGCAATAGTAATTATGTTGAAATATTTTTTTATACAAGGCAACAATAAATTGATCCTGCTAACAAGTGTTGTCTGGATATTTTCACTCTTCTGCCATAGGCTCCATCATCTTAAAAACTATAAAAACCACACCAGTATTACCTGTTGCACTCAATGATATGTTCTTTCATTACTGATGCACTGTAGTTTGGCTGACTGAATCCCACATACACAATCGCGTTGCTGCAATTACTCAATAGAGCACCAAATAGTCCCAAACAAATGCCATTTCTCCTGTGTGGGTAACAGTGCTCAGCTATTGTATGGGAAATTACTTAGTATGTTTTAGAATATATTTTTCTATTGTTGTGACCTGATCTTAGGAATATACATTGTACATATATGTAGAACCAGTTGGCTTATTCTGAGTGTCACAGTCAGGATAGGAAATGTAAACACTTTGAGGAGACAGGTCTTGTTGTGAGACTAGAAATGTGCAGTAAAATTCATCTGTGCATCCTCGACAAATAGATAGTACTTGAGAGTTGGTAATGTGGACCTGCAAACTGGTGGTGGTGAACTACTTCAACGGAAATCTAATGTAAAATACTATGAGGAAAATGCTCCAGTCACAGTAGCTCTTGAGCTTTTTCTGTGTACTGTGTTGTTTGCCTCCTCCTGAAATTTTGTGATATTTGGTGCTTGCAGCTTCAGTGGGCAGTGACCACTGTTATCCTGTACAAATGTTGTGAGTTTGAACCCCAGTTCACCCAGGGCCCTTCTGCAGTTGTATTCTCCCTTTGCCTATGGGTGCTCGGCCTCCACAGTCCAAAGGCATGCAGGGTCAGGTCTGACTCTAAATTGTCTGTAGGTGTGGTGTGAGCATGAGCCTTTTGTTTGTCTCATATGTCAGCCACATGATAGACTGGGGATCTGTCTCTCGCACAATGTCGGCGGGATGGGTTTCCGGCCCCTGCAATTCTTAAGGATAGCGGCCTTTAGATGGATGGATGAAATTTTGCATATCATTACGCACCGCCACACCTGAGCAAGGGAACCCCCGAAAAGCAGAACATGGACTGCAGGAAAATAAAAGTTTATTTGAGAACTTGTGGTGGAGGGTGGGGGTGTGCTGGTCCAAAAAGGGGTGCGGTGGCAATTGAAAGGATTGCAGGGGGAAGTTGGGCTGCTGGAGGTGCTGGTCGATTAGAAAGTTAAGGCGGCTGGCAGACTGGAAGGAATAGCAGTGAGCAGGAACTGAACAGAAGAAACAGGTTGGGAAATGATCTGATTGGCACTACACTAATGCAATTCTTGAAGCTAAGATGAGCCGAACTTTCTCTCTACACAAACCGTGTGCATGGAGTAGCGGTCCGGCACGGGGACTGAAGGCAGGAGCAGTTAAGTGCATGATGAGCTGATGGGAACCAGATGGAAGCTTGACTGCGGCAACATAGCAAGGCAGGTGTGGTGCTGGCAGGCAGACCTTGATGGTGACGAGAGCAACAGGGGAGAGACGAGCACACAGAGACAGACAAACAGACAGACAGACAGACAGACACTGACAAACAGGTCAAATAGCTGGCCTCACTGTGCTACACAGTCTTTCACTTCTACATTGTCTTGGCAGGCGAGACACATTTCTCTGCTTCCTCAGGAGACAGGTTGAGGCTCGTTAAGAGTAAGAAAAGCTCTGACAAGTATTGTAAGTCTCAGTAAATCATAGCTGGACAGACTTTGTTCATTTTTTGATTATTGTCTTTTATGTGGGTTATTTACTATGTAAGCTCTTTTGGGGAGCCAGCTACCTCTCTGTGCCATACTTGATGTTGTGTTTGTTTGATTTTTCCTTCCCCAATAAATAAAACTCACATAATGACTTATATTCTGAAATGAGATATCCACGATCATGGTTGGCACATTCACAAACTTACACTAACAAAATGACAGAAGCAAAACTCATTGTCTGAAGTGGTTCCATGAGATCCTAATGCATTAAACTCATTACTATACATTACACTTTAAAGTAAACACAACATTTTAGCAGGGGTGAGTATTTTTGAAGGGCAACTGCAAGGAAGTTATTCCTGTAGTGACGTGAGACGGGCAGGGGATTTGTGGCTGTTGAAGCCGCGATATCTTAACTTTACAAAAAATATTTTCAATATGTCTTTGTGTGTGCTTGTAATGTTTACAATCAAGGATAAAAACTAATTAATGACATTTATTTGCTCCCCTTAAATATTGGTGTGCCTGTTACAGATTGATAGGCCATAGGAGTATGGAAGGGATAAGACAACAAGCTTGAGCCCGATGACAGATAGCAGTCAGAAACAAAACAGTTTCTGATGGATGTGTGTAGGAAATGGCTGGGTGCATTTTCAAACACACAAACAATTTGAGAAGCTGTAAAATTCTGAATCATCATATTCAGTCCTGCATTTTCTTTTGCAGAGAAATATCTGATGACAGTGCTTGTTGACTCAATCCAATGCCTGACTAATTTTGGCTTAAATACAACAATGTTGCTGCATAATTATAAATCATGTTTCTTCTTAATATCCAGACATGGTATTATTATTCGAGCAACTCATAAACACTGCGTTCCCATAAGAACTCAGATCCTCACTTCCCTTTAAATCTTATTAACATGCATCTCGTGCAGGACCATCTCCATGTAATTTGTTTAATTTACAGCTAGTGAATCATGCCTGTGACATATTTAAATTGGTTCTCTTTTGAAAACAAATACTAATTGCTACACATCACTTCTATGTGTTTACATCTAACATAATTGACACATTGGTGAATGGGAACAGAATTGTTTGAGAGATGAAAGACAAATTAAAAGAGGGATCAAAGTTTGATGGCTGAAAACCCTGGGTTTTACTGTGGTTCCTAGCTAGCTGAGCTACAAATACTGGATCACACACTCCATAATGCAATTACATCTTTCATTGGACCCTCAAGGAAAACATTTCCAGTCATTTTGAAATTTCAGTAAGCAAAAGCTAGGCTATGAGAGCTAAAATGTAATGATAGGTTGAAACTGCAGAGTAAGGAGATAATTCTCCATGGTGCCATCATTACGAGCTTCCGCTGCATTACACATTAGACCCATTATTAATATAAAATCTTGATTAGTGCAGCTTTAAACAACAGGAGGGGAGGTGACTGCCACAGAGGAAAGCTGTCTTTCCTAAATTTATAAATCACTCATTTATTAAATCCATCCCCTTAGTTCTGACTCATCAGTTCATAAAAATTCCACTTCAAGTACAATAACTAGCGAAACAGTGGCATTGTTGAAGAGAGTGACACCTCAAACAAGTGCATTTTGTATATTAATTACTCAATGTGTGCATGTTTCCCTTGAACCGCTGCATAATAGCCTGATAAAATCCTTGTGTGGTGGTAAAAAGTGGTTGAATCTTTCAACACATCAGCACACCTCTGAACAACTTGAACCTGGATAAGTTTGAATCTGGTGCTGAGATTGATTAATTCTTCTGACGGGTGGTTAAGTTCATTTGAAGGTTTTAAAAGTTTATGGGGCTTCTACGAATCACT
Source organism: Lates japonicus (assembly GCA_033238685.1). Classification (NCBI taxonomy): domain Eukaryota; kingdom Metazoa; phylum Chordata; class Actinopteri; family Centropomidae; genus Lates; species Lates japonicus. The sequence continues at coordinate 4,885,950 of BRZM01000044.1, read as the reverse complement.
GCGTTGGCCTTGAGTTTGATAACACGCATCCCTCCTCACTCTATTCCTCCTCCTCCTCCTCCTCCTCCTCACCTCCCTCCTGCTCCCTCGTTCTTCCTCCCTGCCAACGCTGGCATAAAGGTGCCGTTAATACACTGCTAAAGTATTGGTGAACACAAAGAAAATGATGCAATAAGTCGTGTGTGTGAGTGTGTGTGTGTGTGTGGGATATTTTGGGTTGTGGAACAGTTTACTGTGTCATTTGGATTTTCAGGGACAAGGGTTCACTTACCGGTGAATGTGGCAGACAAAGAGCCTGGGAACACACACACACACACACACAAACACACAAACACACAATATGCTTGAATGCGTACGAGTTTCGCGGCTTACTGTCTGTATGTCGCAGTGATATCTTGTGTATTGGATGTGTGGGATGGAGGCCTTCATGTGAGACGGTGGATCTGTAGTGTCACTGAACACACTGACTGTCTCACGCTTTGGGCAGACACACGCATGCGCGTTTCCCAAAATCCCCGGCAAAAAGCTGCAATGGAAGCGTGTGCTCCAGCGTTACTGAGTGTCTGAATGAACTCACTGCAGTTCACGACTTCAGGGTCCGTCAAATACTCCAATTCCTATTTACCCCTCAGCCTAAATACACATACACACACACACACATGCACAGACACAAAAACAGAGTACGGGATGGCGGTTGAATACTAATGTTGGACCTATTTACATTTCAAGCGATGCGACTGTCAACTTTATCTCTGTTCAGGAAGAGTGGGGGTAAATAAAGAACACACAGTTCTCGCCTTTTCGTTTTGTCCCAACCTTTAAACCCTACAACATAATGTTGGGATATAATAAGAGATGATAATGAAACTTCTGATCAAGCGGGGGGCTACTGTTTCATCTTTCATTTGTTTACAATCACGTTTGTGGTTTATGCGAGCTTGGCAGTTGATCGTCTTACTTTTCATTCCATTTTATTTTTGCTCTGCGTCCTTCTATTCCTTACTAAACGATCAAGCACGTTAACGATCAGACTATTCTCATTAGCCGACCTTCATGTTTGTAAGAAAAGCTCGACCAGTGCGTCTTGAGAGGCTTTACTGAAGGCAATTTGACGAATCGAGCCAGAAGAAAGCAAATGCTGCTGGAGAGGAGATGGGTTACGTGACGGGCATCAATCAACACTCTATAAATGAACAAGATTAATAGAGGAAAAAGCCGCTTCAGGTATCTGTATTGCGATATGATTCTTGACTAAGAAAATATATATTTTTTTTTTTTGTGATCAAGTTTTTGTTTTTGTGATAGATTGGAGTATTATGTGAATTCATTTCATTATATTTATGTCTTGTGTTTCTTCTGGATAAATAAAAACAAAAGAAAGGATGATGGCTGGCTGGGCATGTGCATGTACCTGTCTAAATCTTCACTATTGATTATACTATACCTTATTCTTTCTCACACAAAGTTTTCAAATATTTTCACATATTATCTTGATTTTCAGACTGCATGATGATGTGGAGACATTTTCAGAATTTAAACTTAATAATATACTAGTGGGTAATTTCATTATCATTTTAAAGATCATTATATGTTTTACATAGAAAGTATATAGCTGAAAAGTACCCAATTTATTTGCTCAATAAAGATGAGTGGAGTCAAAAGCTGTAATAATTCCCACATGGAATTGTGGTAGAGTGCCTCAAAGTGCGACATCACTATATTTCTACTTCTTTAGAACTGGTGAAATGGAAATAATTTTGTGCTCCTGTAAAACATATTTGCGAGGTAATTTGTGTTTGTTTCAGACATTTCCCACGTGATGATTTTCATTATAATCAGTCGTTTCCAATTTATTGATGAATTGATCAATTATTTATATGAATATATAAAATAAAAAATTTGATGAAAAATAAATGTTTCTTTTGTCTGCTCAACAATACTAGTCAGGACTAATTTATTTTTAATTATTAACTGATGGACATGATTGTGATTTTTGTGAAATATTTGAAACTGTTGGTTGTATATTGATTGTCTATCAATCAAAATGACCTCTAATTGACTGTACAATTCTGACTAGTATTCTTTTGAAATGATTGCTGGAGCAATTGTCATTATCATTTTCAATTCCTACACTTCATGTGAGGTCTATAATCTTAACAATTTGGGCGGAAGTAAAGGCTTGAAGTGTCATTTCTTGGAATTCAGGACTGTGTAAGATTTATTCAGAAAGCAAAAAGACAAGCAAAGTACAAGATGGATAGAGCTTCTGACAGGGAGAAAACAAATAAGTAAAGCTCATCAAGCAAACATGTCAGTCATTTCGAACATCGGTGTAGCTGGAGAAAGCATTCTCTGGCATTTTTGGAAGGTTAACATTTCATTGCAACAGTAACTTAGGAGTAACACAAATGATCGTTTCAGCTTTGGCATATTATTTACCAATTAACCAATCAATGTATGGTTCAAGGTATGACAGAAACGCTGCACAGATTAACCTAAAACATCACTCTGAACATAACCTCTTTCTACCGGAGGAAACAGCTCATATGAAACTATTGTATGTGGATTACCCATTTAATATGTTTGTAATTTGAACTGATCTGATGATGATTTATGAAGACTGACATTATGTAGAGGTGTATGCTATATTTAGCATTTAAAATACCACTGCAAGGGCTCATCAGTTTAACATTGTGTCTCTGCCTATTCTTCCTTGTTGTGCTTTTACATAAATTGGTGGAAATTAAGTTAAACAGCACAGCCTCCTCACCATCTCTCTCTCACACACTCCCTGTATTTGCACTCCCAGTTATCTACAGCATTGCCTGCAGCTACTCATCTGAGAACAGAGCAGAGAAAATGGGGAATCAACAAGTGGGAAGATTGTAGAACAATCGATACTTGGGAGGCACGATAAGCCTTCGGAATAGGAGGTTTAATTCATGGGTTCTTTTAACCCTATTGCTTTTTCTGTTTCTCCTCTCAGGCATCAGTGAGTTGTTTGCAGCTGACAAACAATAGGCTACTAACAAGATGCAGCCAGGTCGAGAGACATTTAATCAGACATTCCACACACACGGAGCAGGGTAGTGGGTCAAACATTTGGGCAGCACACCTGTAGTAGCAATGTGCTCTGCACTCTGGCGAGGCTGTAATCCCAGTTACACCGTGGCAGTCCTGCATTGCTTCTTTCGTTGGAGACAGTGAAGTGAAGAGGACTTGTTAACAGGAAACGTCTGGTGGTCCTAATCTCATCGCTCTGCCTCTGGGATAATAGGTGTCAGTGGTGACCTTAGGTAACAGTAATTACTCAGAGCTCATCCATTCACAATAATTCTTTTATACATGCCTTGTGGGCTCCAGAAAATTGTTCACCTATTGTGTGAAGGAAAAATGAATTTACTAAAATTGTAAGTCAAGTCAGTTTCCTTCAACTCTAGCACTTAAGACTACCATGACCTGGATGACTGAGAACCTATACAGACATACAACAGCTATAAGTACAATTTTGAGGTGTGAGCTTTATGCTTGTTGTTTCATCATACTTCGACTAATTTTTACTCCAGTACATTTATCAGCCATTCTAGTTACTTTTAAATTATTTTAAAATTAAGCGGTTACAGCCCCCCAACTAGGGATGGTATATCTCGTGAGTTATAAAGATTCCTCAAAGGCATCATGTAGTTTATGTGCGTTGGAACTTGCTGAATATTATTCAAGATGTGAAACACAGCCACAGCTGACTGGGGCTGGCTCAACAGGGTTACCATAAGTGCCAGGCTCCACCACCTGTTAAAATTGTATCTTTTTGAAACGTGGTGGAGCAGGAAAAGAAAACCCCCATGGTGTCAAGGCTATGCTAAGGTCAAGTGTGATGTGGCTCTGTGGTTTCACACTGGATCTGCTCGCAGGAAAGGTATAGATCTGGAGGCCTGTAGTAGTTTAAGGTATGTTTGTGTAATTATGTTCTTCTGGCATCCATGAGCCAGGTAAAATAAGACTTGTTTTAAATCATTTGGTGAACTCAATTTAAATTTACATGCAATATTATACTGTACCTGTAAAAAAAAAACATAGAACAAATGAAATCTGAGTTTTACAACTAAGAAAAAAGAGCAACTCTCCACCCCAATACCTTAAAATATTGTTTCATCATTAATAACTGAAAGAGGCAAAGCACACAGAAAATAAGATGGTAAATACAATTTTCTATTTTAATAGAAAAAAATTTTTCAGAATAGTTGCCAATGAGCACAGTAGAAGAGGAATTTAAATTTATGGAAAACATAATAAAATGATGAATTTGAATAACAAATTGGTGAATAAACTGAGCTTACAACTCACAGGCACAGCTCTACGTCTGCTGTTGGACATGAGCACTGCAATATCTTTGCCCTATCCCAAGAAACCATCCAACTATTATCTATACCATTTATCCTTTTTAATGGTCCTTGGGGGGCTAGAGCCACTCCCAGCTCACACTGGGTGAGAGGCAGGGTACACCCTGAACACGTCACCAGTCTGTCACAGGGCTGAACAACCATTCACACTCACATTCACGCCTGTGGACAATTTTAGAGTCACCAATTAACCTGCATGTATTTAGACTGTGGGGGGAAGCTGTATTACCTAGAGAAAACCCACACAGGCAAAGGAAACTTTTCACATAAAAGCCATGGTTGAACCAGGGTTCGAAGCCCTTCTTGCTGTGAGGTGACTGTGAGGTGCTAACAACTGCACCACTGTGCCACCCCTGCTACATTATATTTTGCCCAAATCCAAAGAAACCAACCAGCAGTGTCAGTTAGTTTGCAATAATTTAACTGAACGTTATCCTACAGCACTTATTTACTTATTCTTATCCTTTTATGGATGTGTTATCATACATCATATCTGTTAGACATACTTTAACAAATGTGTTGCCTGAGATGGAAACAATGAAGTAAGAAAATAGTATTTTGAACATGCTGAGCATAGAGATGAACAATGGATGAATGGGCTATGCTGCAGGAGGACTTTGAGATGCTTTTCTACCATGAAATGGTATCAGGGTCCATAGACCTGGGGTAGGGAATGTCTATGGGTGGATTTAGTGTCACAAATAGTCCTATCAAAAAAAAAAAAAAAAAAAAAACTAAATATTTGGGTGGAGAAACATGATGATTAAATATGGAGGACTTGAGGACTCACGGACTCCGTGGTTTGATAATTAAGGAAAATATATAAATAATATGCTGGGGAAAATTTTGGAGCAAAGTCTATAACACTCAGAACCAGTCAAAACCACAGTGTTAAAAACTACAATCCATGTAAAAGGCCTGTATTCATAATATTGCATTTTCAAAGCTTATTGTATGACTTTTCATGAGAATCTGAAAATTAGTAACTATAGTTGTAGTGGAGTACAAAGTATAATAGTTGCCTCTGAAATGCAGTGGAGGAAGAAGAGGTAAAGTATTTCATAACTGAAATACTCAAGTACACTACATGTGCCTCAAAACTGTACATAAGTACAATAGTGGAGTAAATGTACAAGTTACTTTCTAATACTTCTACCACCATCACCAAAACAGCAAATTAAAGAATGCTGTTTATCTCTCCAGTGTTTATCTCTCCAGTGAAGTTCAGAGACCTTGAGACAATGAGCACTGGAGCTTTATGTTGTTCCTCTCTTTCATGTGTCAAACATCTTTAAAAACAACCTCTCAAAAAGTAAGTAAGTATGTCAGTAAAAAGTAAGTTATGTGGGAGTAATGGGTTAGATGAAAAACATTTGCTGAATCTTGCTGAGCCCTCCCATTTGGAAACTTCCAAATCTATTATAGGCTACTTGGGCACATGGCTTACATCACGTGGTATTTCCAGACTTTTTTACATGCTGCATTGCAGTTTAAGATATTAGCCAAGAGGGGGCAGTACAACACAGGTGAGGAAGGGTATAGCACACTGCCAACTTATCATTTCTCTCTGTAACTCAACATCACACAAGTGTATATCACACACTATATTTTCACAATTCAACAGTTGGAAATGAGATAAGGATTTGTGTGAAGAAAACAGTGATTATCTTTGAATTTCATGCATCTGTACTGTCTATAAGCGACACATGTTTAGCTACAGGTCAGTACGGTTCCCTCCCTGCTGGACAGTGATGAGGCTCAAGGACTTTTCTATAGTTGCAGGCCAAAGAACACAGAGCTGGGAATGAAGAGTGATCCAGAGAAAGGTGAGAGTCACTTCCCTGGTTGCCATGGCAACACACCTGCTCCTCACCACAGCAGATGCTGTGGTGAGTCTATCTCATGTGGAAGAAGCAAGATAGAGAGAGAGACCAACAGACACGGAGAGAGGCAGAGACGAGGTATGCATTTTAAGAGTTTCTCATTATATTGCACACAACTGCCAAAATACTGAGCAATATCACCCATTCTGATCAGGATTCAGCAACTTTACATCATTTCCAACATGTCAATGCTGACACAAATACACACACACAACATTATGGGAATAACTCACATTCCAAACAAGCCCTCAGCACAGCCTACAATTGGACAGAACCTACTCAAACGCACCACATATGTGGGTGGGCCTGAAATTCAATGAGCATAAAAAAAAACTAAAGTTACTTCCACCTAGAGCCTCCAACACTCAACTGGAATTTTCAACAAAAGATTATTGCAGTACATCTATATTTTGTTGTAACTATTTTAATCTCACATCTCTAGGGTTACTGATTTGTTGAGTAACACAAGCAAAGCCAAACAATTAAACCATCATACAGTAAGTTAGACATTTTACCTTACAATGTGCTGTGAGACACATTTGTATCCACAAATTCAATTTCAAATGCTGAGGGTTTTGAAAATGTCCTGAATGTGTACACTGCTAATTTGTGTGTGTAGTAGGTTATGAGTTTGACAACGAAAGCAACTCTGGTAACGCCTCTGCGCCTCTGTGACCATTATTTCATTCGCTTCACTCTATGCCTCCCAGAACAGCCCTCTGTTCCACCACTTCTGGTCTTTACGCAACCTGTTTCCCACCCACTTTTACTCAGTGGTCACCTCTGCTCTACCTCCTCTTAGCACATTTTCCTCACTATAGGTCAATAATGCCACAGAGTCTCTCTGCTCTACACTAAGGACATGTCCTCTATTCACCAAACTGCTTGCTCTAACCTGCCTCACCCACAGCTGACATTTGAAAGCTACGTACCAAGATGATGAGAGAAAATGGCAAAAAGTCCCCCTGATCTGAAGGGTTATCAGTTGCTCCTATCTGTCTGTGTAGGTTCTCAGAGGACAGATGGTTTGAGAGAGGAGTAAAAGAGGCCATCTATGTGCATCTGGAATGTCCATCTTTAAACAGAGGTGGTGGCCTACGACACTAACTTTCAGCCACCTATAACGCAGTCCTGAGATCCATGCCCTGGCGAGCTAAGATAGTGGTTCTGACCAGTGAAGGAGCAGGCAGAACCCACTCTTGCTAGCATGTTTTCACACTAACAGTAGTATTTTAGCATCAGCATGTACATTAGTACATCTACTCACTATTTCAAAGTGAACTATTGTATGTCAACAAATTTTCTCTGCTCAGTTTCTTACTGAAAACCCTGTTGCTCTAGAGGTATTGCAAATCAAAGCATCAACACCATCAAAGCATCAAAGAACAACAGTGCATTTAATATTTTTTTGCCCAGTTGAATTTACCCTAGACTGTATAGCATGTTTGTGTCAGCTCTGCAATAGACTGGCGATCTGTCCACCTGTACCCTGCCTCTCGCTTCAACCCCCCTCACAATTTCATATAATTTTCTCATTTAGGGATTAACATTGCAAATTAGCTTAGGCTGTAAATGCTGTGGTATGTGGCATTGGTTCATGCTTGCCCCTTACATAAAAACATTAAAAATCAATAAAAAGTGCAGAGAAAGAAAATAAAAAAGTATATAGATACGGCATGCTGTCTTGTTTGAAATGGTGAATAAACTTATCAAACCACTGTATGTTTCTTTGTTCAGATATACAATTGTGATGGACAGCTGCCAGCCAATTAGAACCACAGAGGAAATAGCTTAATAAAGACGATTAAGTCTCTAGTAATTGATACTAAATCCCATGTATTTTGGTCCTGGAGCCTAGCAACAGCAATACTTTCACTCACAGGATAATGAATACACCCTTTCTGCAGTCCCAACCTATCCCAGGTGATCACCATTTGAAGAACCAGTGTCTGCAACTGCAGTGGACATACATAATAGCTAAACTACAGAGTTACATTTGTTAAACAGAGTTGCTCATCTTTAGCTCATTAAAAATGTTCATATTTGGCTCACAGTGGAAATTCACACAGAATGAGGATGAAGTGGTGTACATACAGTATACTGTGCAGTACCATATTAATCATAAAGTTAAGTGTGAAAGTAAAATTAAGCCCAGGTCAGAAAGAGGGTCATATAGCCAGGCCTACATGATGAGCCATTCAGACTAATTGAAAATGCAAGGTCACCCTGGGTTGGCATATCGGTTTGATAAGGGCAAATTTGGTGTGAAATCTTTTTTTTTTTCTTCTTTCTTCTTTCTAGGTAATTTGACAGTGAGAAATTTAGTAATAGACTCTCATTATAGTCTGAAGGATAAGATAGGCCTAATTGTTTGAAATCTATCACTGAAATTAAGTGCATAATCTGTAACTGTAATGTTATAGGCTTTCCAGCTGCTATAGATACAAGTGTTTGCAGCCTGCATCTCATGCTGCAGTAGTCTGCCAGGTGAAACAGAAGAAGGCTAGTCTCAGTATCAGTAATGCCACAGTAAATCTGATTACTGGAATATATCCTATCATCATACATACACGATGTTTGTTCACGTTGTAACCTATAATCACAATGTTGCTTTATGGTCTTTTGGGACCCTCACTGAATTGAATGTTTGCATCCAACCTGAGGCCCTCTTTTTGTTTTCTTAACAGTGCTAATTCAACCGAGCATGCTATTGGAGGCGGGGAACTGTATGCTAAAAGTGTTCCGATGAGCACCTAAAATATCCAATAAGAATGAAATTCGTCTTTCAAATAAGCCAATGGAAACAAAGGGGCTACACGCTGCTCCTCTCAGGGCCCCGTGGGGGCGGTACTTGTTCTCGAGGACCCACCCCTCAAGGCCGCGGGTTTGGTTGCACACAGGCTGCAGTTTCAGTTTGTTTTATTCACCATTTTGAGTAGCTGAAGGTAAAAAAATTAAGAATATTTGCGTTTAGAGGACAAGTCGCTGTCGTACTTTTATTTTCACGCGCTAGCTCGGACGGTGGAGTTGTGCGTCAATCTCGCTCCCCACGGTGTTTTGCAGAGCGGGAATCTATATTTCTTTTTTTCCCTGTGCTTTTTCTTCTCCCCCCTTTCTTACATCCTTAACCTCTACAGTATTCCTGCAAAATGTCAAGACCAGTGAGGTAGGTGTGCTAAATCTGTCCTCTGCTCTCTGTAAGTTAATAACGACACCGTGCTGGCAGGCGTCGCAGTTAACATGCACGTCTCGACCATGATGTGTTTTATGAGCTGAGAATTTGTTTATTTCATGAAAAAATAATGGGATTGTGTGCGTGTGTGTTGCCCTTCTTGTGTGTGCACCCTCTTTTTCTAACATGGATCCCAGCGGTGTGGACTGTTCGCCATGTCTTGTGGAGATACGCGCAGCCCGCCGCTGTGTCGTGTCTATCATGCTTTTAAATGGATCCATGATGTGCATTGTTGGCTGCTATGTAGGCCAAGCGGAAAATTAGTCGGTGTGATTTAACCAGCTACGTTTTACGGCTCACTTTAACCAGGCCTGATAATATTTTTCCCTCTCTGACTGAGAATGAGAATATGGCTACCCATTCATCCAGGGGAGGCTCTAGAACGCTAGTACCCCCCCACTAAAAGAAGAAAAAAACGACCGGAGGAGGTGGTGGTCGGCCTCGGGATTTGATCTTGTTACCGCGCAGACTGGGCATGTCGTGCCGTAGTCTCCACTACATCGCATTGCACTGCATTTATAATGTTTATGTAGTTTGAGACCAACAGAAAATCGTGTATTAGTCAACAAAAATGTCGTTGTTGGAAGAAACGAGGGAGAGCGGATCTACATTTTCGGCGCTGGCAGTAAATTAACACTGCTGGCTGATGTCAGGGGAGGGCGGAGAACTACAAAAAGTCACCACACCCCCCCCTCAATGCAAGATCCCCACAGTGATTACAACGCATGAGGTGTCTTCAGGCCCTTTTAATCCAAATTAAAATGACCTTTAACTTGATTAGAAGTCATTTTATGCAATCAAATTTAACGTGAAGTTGATCTTGAAATCTCACGGTTTCTCGGCCTCCAAATACATTATTTGTGGGACCTAAATGGAATATTTTACTGAGCTTTTTCTTCTTTCTTTAAGTGAAAATGGTGTACACAATCTGGATTTAGACATATCTTTAGGGGCTGTATGACATTTAAGACGGTGGAATGAGGTGTAAATAATGACTTCATTAAAAAACGTCCCTAATGTCATTAACATATATTTTTGTGACCTCACCTCTTAAATCTAAAAATAATATATCCACAGTGGTTATTTTAAGTAAACAAATATAATAAATAATATAATACTTATTAATACAACATCACTGGCCTACGTCATATTCAGGTCAGAGGCACAGCTCAAGAGATACTGTGTGATTATGTTCTGACAGCTTGGTCATACAGTTTGCATAAATAATACTTTCTTTTAGCCAAAGTTAGCATAAAACTTATGTTCATCAGCAACAGCAAATTATTGGCTTTTATTTTCAGGCCCAGTACACAATATGTGCAGCTAGATGTGTGTTTTATTTGCATCCTCTAATTTGAGAAACACTTCACCAAAGTGCAGAGCCATAAAGTCAATGATCTATTGTGGTTACTTCAACTACTAAGACTGTGGCAATTAATAAACACACTAACTTGTGTATTTCATTCAATTTATTTTTACGTACTTACTTTCAAATTGTTGTTGATTACAGATGGAATGAGTTTGTGCTGAATGTAGAGCCACTGCATTAAGAAGGAAACACCCAAAAAGCTTGTTATCTACCTTAGGCTCCAGAAGGTGGCGTTCCAACAGACACATGGCAGTTGAATGACTATTTGATAAATGACTGTTGTAATGAGGACTTTCTGAAGTAGGAGAATCCTTCTTCATAATGGTATTGCTATTATAAGGGATGCACTGATCAGACCTTTTCCAATACCCGTTGCATTGCCTTAACTCCCCATATCATCTGCTGATACTATCAATTTTTTACCATTGCTGTCTTTTTCAACAGCTTGCTTCAGTGTGTGTAAGACTCCTGCCCAACAAGTAACTTGCAAAAATGATGTGTAACGGGTAAAAAAAATTATGTTTGTATTAATGCACAAGTAAAACTGAAATTGATAAGGGTGGTCAGTGGGTAAAATAAACACAAGGCACAGTTTTTTAAATACCTAAACCAGTGCCTTTTTATCAAGCCTAACTAGCCACTTTTTTGTCAGTGCATATGATACAACTTCCCACCCCTCAGTTCATCATTATTCCCGAGCTGAGAATCCAGCTGACAGACTGCAATGGGACTGTAATTTTGCATATGTAGACAGACAGTGACGGAGTGAATGTAACTTACAGGAGACATAGTTAATTTTATTGTCATGTTGATGAAGAAACTGTAGTTACTGTGGATTGATCCGGTCTGGCCAGTACCTGATCTGTATTGCAATGTCAGAATCTGGGCTGACAGTCCAACAGATCAGATTGGTGCATCCCTTAACTGCTGTGCATTGTTTTGGTGTTTGACAAATACTGTCTCACCTGTACCTGAATCAGCGCAGTGCCTTGCCTTTTTAATGCATAGCTGGGTTTGGTCTGAGTGACCATTAAAGTTTATACTTGAAGAGTAGCGCTCTTCTCCTCACTTGATCAGCCATTTTTAGCATGTGCCACTATGTTTGGAACAGCTGTTTAAAGTGTTGAAACCAGTCATAGGAGTTGCTGAGAGGATGAATATCACCACAAGTATTGATTAATACTCCTAATGCCCTTTGCATATTGCATTTGTGTGTCTATGGGAGAAATGACAAGTACAAGGAAATTAGTAAACTACCAACTACATTAGAAGCCCAAGCTGAAACAAAATATAAATCTGTTTTAAAAAAAGAGAGAGAGAAAGAGAGAGCGAAATAACGAATTGCCTACAAAATTCACACTACACTTTCTGAAGCTATAAGGACGGCCCCATTTCCACCATACAGTGTTGCTATTAAAACCCTGCAAACAACTGTTGTCTTGCTTTTCTGTAGAATGTAACCAGAATAACCAGAGCTGCAGGTATCCACTGCTTTCATGGTTTATTTTCAAAAGACAAATGCACATAACTTGGCAGAAATGATTACATATAATATGCTTTAACTAGGATTTTTTTCCTTTCATTTTCAAAAAATCAGAGTAATCTGGACTTGGCTTTCGCTGGACTTGTAGTTTCGTGTGGCGATATGGCGATACAAAATATATTACAAAACACGACCATGATATATGTCATAGAGCAAAAAAACAAAAAGACAGGATATAAGTTAGCTAGAGCTGAAACACAATACCAACTGAAATACAAAATCGATAGAAGGTAAATAAGTATTCTAATATTTCATTTATTCTTTTTATTGTTATTGTTGTCTTCTCTGATAGTAAACCGAAGATGTTTGAGTTTGATCTGATTGTCAGACAAGACAAAACAAGCCAACTTGGCCTTTGGGAAGTTGGGATGGACATTTTCACTGTTTTCTTACATTTTACATTGCCTGCAATTAGTTGATTAGTGCAATAATTGGCAGATGTCTCTATCATAAAAAGGGTAGGCTAGGATTTAATAGAGGGTGACACAGTGGCGCAGTGGTTAGCCTCACAGCAAGATGGTCTGAACCCTGGTTGGCCCAGGGCTTTTTTCTGTAGTTTTCATGTTATCCCTGTGCTTGCGTTGGTGGGTTCTCTCTGGCTGCTAATCTTTTTTTCCTCAGAATCTAAACTGTTACTGTTTTTCTGTTAAACACAATATTGCCCATAGGAAACTGGAGTAGAAAGGTGATGAATGGTAATTAATAAAGTATCAAAATCCGTCTGTTGATTAATCAAATAATCTTCAGTCAGCCTTGTAAATACATCTTTGATGTTTTCCATTTCTGGTTGAAATTGATTGTCAGGAAAGGGGAAATGCACTTTCAAAAGTGAGAATGAATCAACATTGAATGAAAACTGCACTCTAGTCTTCTAAAGAAGTTGCCATCGCATATTGTACCCCTCAGTCAATGACTGAGACTAGCTGCATGTTGTATTGATCCCTCACACCATAAACTGTATCATCACATTCACACATATTGTCCACAGTTTGGTGACTCATTAGAATTGAGCTGGTTGGAAAAATAGTATCTTGCTCCCTCTGATATGCCTGAGATGTGAATGGTAATGTGTGGAAGACTTGGTGGGCATGTCACTGGCTGTTGTTCCACATGTTTGAGGCTTTTACTGTGGTCAATGTGGGTGCCTGTTCTCGCAATCAAAGTACTTGTAAAGGTTTATGGCACTGTTACCCCTCCCCCTCTGTCCCTTCCCACCACCACACACAGCACAGTGCTACAGTATGGTATTTAACCTGGTTAGGATCCACATATGCATAGTTAGTTTTCCAGGCAGAGCTTGCAGATGATTGGTGCGACCAGTTGTTCAGTGTCATCACTGTGTTGGATACATCTGTGTCAGAAAATTATTTTGAACTTATTTCAACCTTCTTTTTTAATCCATTGATGTATTTGTATCAAAATGTGCTATTCGGATAGCCTTGTCTTTTGTTAAAAAGTCAGAGGGGGTGATTTTTTTCAGTGGTTTTAACCTGAACCATTGCTCGGGTCTGCGTCAGCCTTGCCCCACGGTTTTCTGAAGGTGTGTGTTACCTGAACTAAAGTTGGCTGCTGTCACCCGAGGCTTCCCGCACTTTGCCAAATTAGCCATGGAAACTGTAGAAGGTAGACCAGTGTCCAGTTCAGTGCCCCCAGCTGGAGGCTGTTTGTGGCTTCTCAAACAAATAATACAATCCAGACATTCATACACAGCTGACTTGATGCTGTCTGTTAAATTGCTGGACAATGACAAATAATTGCTTTGTAGCTGACCCTCCCCACCTTCCAGCACGCAATGACATGTCTAATATCAGAGGTGGGCAGTGAAGCAACTCTGTCCATTTGTAAATGTAATCTAATGTAATATGTAATGTGTGAAATGTGTACTTCTCCACAGGAACAGGAAGGTGGTGAACTACTCACAATTCAACGAGTCTGACGATGCAGGTAAGAGAGGCTTTACATGTGAATATATGTGGTAACATATCACTATCACTTTGTAAGATATTCTGCGTTATGATGTCCGTATATATGGTGATATAATACATTTTCTGGAAAATCAGCAGAGAAATTGTTCATGTATAAATTACGAATGTCTGTTTTTGACTGATACCTGACAGAACAAATGAATTAATCTCCTTGATGCAAAAATCACATAAAAATCCAATATTACCATAAAACAATCCTGATCACTGATTAGCAGCATTGTCCACAGTTGTCTAATACATCCAGACATATTCACAGTATAGCCCTCAAAGTGTAAATAATACAGCAGAAACTCTTGAAGATAAACTAATTTAGATGCTATTCAGTATGCTGTTACGTTGCTCAGCCCTGTGTGGTGGAATATGTTGATATTGATGCCAGCAACATTAATACAACAGTAAAACTAAGAAGTTCTAAAACCCTGTAAAATATATTTTAAAAAATGAAAAAAACACCTTATATAAAGAAGACCAGCCTGTTATATATTTAGTCCAGCCATCTTCACAGCTCTAGCAATATCTGTCACATGGTCCTGTTCATATAACATTGATTCCAGTTATTTAGGAGTGGCAAGGCATCTGAAGGCCACTAGCAAGACCCCTAGTCTCTTTTATTCAGTAATCCCATGCTAGCAGACTAAATCTGATACTTGTGAGTACAAGTGGGTCAAAAATGTTACATTGGGCAAATACAGTGTTACTGTCTCAGCATAACTATTGTGCCAGTTCTTGTGCACCATCTCTTGTAATGTTTTATGTGCCTCACAGAGGACTTCCAGAAATCACAACTGGAAGGCAAAGAAATATCAAGAGACGGCTAGTAGAACAAAAAAGTTCTGGTCAATTAAACTTGTCCTTGAGTGTGGATACATGAGTGAAAGACTAAAATCTTGTCCTTTCTCCATAGATGAGGAGTATGGTGATGATAAGCCTAAGAAGGTGCGCACAGCACCTCGTGAGCCCAAGCACAAGCGCTCAAAGAACTCACAGGATGACAGGTGAGCCCCCAGTAGAGAATGGTATAACTGTGCCTAATAGTTTCCTCTAGTACATTCCGTGCTGTAATAGTTTTGATAAATTAGTTATAAAGGTATCTTTTTGAATGCACAAACATAACACATTCACATATGTTCTACCTATATAAATCAGTCCAGTGCCATCCATGGTTGAACCACATCAACACACTGATGCAGAGAGGAGCAGCTTCTGTATGAGCAGGCTGTAAATGGAACCCAGCAGATGTAGATGAGCACAGTCAGCATTAAAGACACCAGGATATAGTAAGACAGGTGCCACAAGACTAAGAGGGTTTAGGCCTGGGTAGAAGGAAACCTTTATAGGGTAGAGAAGAGAGGAAATAGGTTGTTGATCAAATCCATTTTAAAGAAGAGAGACAGCCAGGTATGCTGAAGCAGCGTGTCAGACAGATCGGAGCTGGTGGGTGAACTGGAAGAGAGAAGGAAACTCAGCAGGAGCACACTGTGGAGGAGGAAGACAAGCTGCATTACATTCATCATGAGTGTAGCGTGTGATGGACTTCCTCTCTAAAAACTTTGTCAATGGATAGTGTGAAAGTCAGAACCTACTATCACATAGTTAAATATTGGAATTTTGATTCCTTATTAAGGATGCACATTAGTAGCAGGATATCATATGTACTGGCATCTGGTACTGGTATTGCTTATTGGTATCAACAGTAATCATCTTATTAAAGCAGCATGTAGCTATTTTCCTGTAAAATAACTGCATCAGAATCATTTTGATGGTACGCTGACTTGTAAGAGGGAAACTGCACAATAATGGCATGGTAGGCTGTGTTCTCTGTGTTTTTTGCCTCGATAAAGCCCACTACTCTGAGCTTTTCAACCTGTTTGCCGTAACTACGGTCTACAGAATATCAGCAAAAACTTACGAACATGTCATCATTAGTGGACAGCAAGGCACAAGAGGAAAACATTTATACTGAGAAAAAATGTAAACACAACACTACACATTTTCAAATATGTTAATGTACCAAGGTTCAAAAATAAAGATACATTAGCTCTAAATGATTTATTATATCATTTACCTATATACAAACGTGCCTTAGATGGTTACACAGACCCTCTCCCAAAACACAACACTGATTTTGGCACAGAATACAGAGTCAATGACTGTAGTCGAATAGTAAAAAAAAAAAAAAATCTACTTTCCTGACCACTTTTCCTTGCCCTCAATGGAAAACATCATGAGGTCAAGGAAAGATGCTAAGGTGAATTGACAAAGACTTAGGAAAAGAGAACCACGGTATTTTGAGAATCTGACTGCACTTACACTAGGCTTTTTTTCAACCAACTTTATTTATAACACATGGAAGACATGTCCACTAACTGTGCAACACAGAAACACAGCTCCTAAAGAAAGGATGTTTTTAGTTTATACACAGGGAACATTTAACCATCAATTATTCAGAGGAAACAACAACAAAATAGATATTGTTAAAAATAAAAACAAATGAACAGGAGTGAAATGTTGAAATAATAACATGTAAGGAATATAAAAGAAGAGAAAGTTGAGCCACTGAAATAATGATTTTAAAAAAATTGTGAGGAATTGTGTGAGGGTCCAGAGTAAATTATATTCAGACAGGAATATATAGTTTTCTGTCATGGGCCCTGTGATTTATGCAGGATTTTCTTAAGGTTTGGATTGTGTCACAAGCATAAAGCAGGTGCTCTGTTGTGTGTACATGTACGTGAATCTGCTGCGGTAAAACTACAGCAGCGTGCTGTGTTAAACGCTGCTGCTGCAAGGAACTGTGGGACAGCATTCTCTCCTTTCCTTTCGTAAAGGAAGGTCCAGTGTACCCTATCCTAATGGAAATAAGATAGGAAGCACTGAATCTTCTTTCCTTGGAGAATTTGACCAGCTCTTATAATGGCTGCCACTGAGATACTTCCAGGTCACACTCATTTAGGAACTTTCCTAAACAAAAAGGACTATTAGACAGCAGGCAATATCTGGTATGACTGCCTCATACAATTAAGAGACATTTCTATCACATGAGGTTCATAGAAGTTGTCATTTGTGAATTGTGATGCAAATTTGCTCCTCCTCCCATGTGCTCTGGTCCAGAACATACCAAAGTTTTTTGAGATAACTTCATAATTCATTACTCAATCAGCAATCAGTGGACATTCCTGCAGTCATCATGTCAATTGCACAATCTCCCATTTGTGGCTTAATGTTGCACAACAACAAATGTCATTTTATCTTCCCCCATAATTATGAACATCTGTGTGATAATCATGCTTTTTAATCAGCATGTTGGTATGTCACTCCTGATGGAATTAATTTGAGAGAATTCATGTACAATACACTGAAAAAACCTTGATCATCTATTTCATCTTGTAAAAAAAATGGAAGCAGAAACAAAAATGCAGATTTTAATTTCAGCAAATGAAATACAGATAAAATCAGTCCTGGTCTCCCAGGTTAACTTGACTTAAGTTGCTAAGACTTTGTTCTTTTCTGTTCTTTGTTCCAGTGAGGACTCTGATGACAAGCTCTCTAAATCCAAAAATGATTCAGCAGGTAAGACAGTCTGTTTTTTGATTTAGATGAGAAGGTTGGCTGAGGCCCTCTGTGAAAACAGCTGAACTCTGATTAGTGGAGACTGAACAGTGGAATGCCACCTCACTGACTTCCCTGTGTTTCACTGCTGCAGATGACTTTGGCAGCGATGATGAAGACAATGACTTTGGAGAGGAGGAGGATGAAGATGGAGGAAGCGACTATGAAGAAAAAAGAGGGAAAAAGGGAAAGAAAGCCAAGGTTGAGAAGCCCAGCAAGAGGGGCCCAAAGAGAAAACGGGCTGCAGGTAACAATTCCAGTTTCTTCCTTCTACATAATGACGTGGTAATGTTAAACCGTATGGATAAACTCTCCAATAAATCTACTGTTAATTCAACTGTGGATTGTGGAAAATAAATTCACAGAATATGCTGCCTTTATGTCCAGCTACTATGATACATGGTATGTGGGATGTAATGATGTCTTATATGCATGAAGACATTAACATGAATCCATTAAGTTCAAGGCCATAATTTGTGGTCTAGATGGGTTTAGATTTTAATACCAAACCTTGAAGGGAGGAGTTTTACACATCCTATGTCCAGGACTTCAAGTCCTGCTGCATATGTGAAAAAGTATTGTATAAATCCTTGTGTGGCTCCAGCAGGAGCTGTGTGAAATCTGATAAATTTCTCAAGTGATATCTCTTGAGGTGTTATGGGTTGGGCCTGAAGACTGCATGTTTGAAAATGTGCAGTTAGAAAGAAGTGAGCCTTCCAGACCTCTATAGCCTGTCTCTCATCTCTACAGGCTTAGTAGTTCAAAGCTACAGTAGCTGCTGCTAGCATAACATGCTGGAATCTCTGCTCACTCCGCTCCGTCTCCATCTCCGCTCAACTGTTGGCAGTCAAGTTGTGCTGAGGGTAATGTAGGCATCAGGATTTTGACAATGAAGTACAATATGGAATACAAATGTATTCCTTGTGAGTTTTACAGTGATATAGAAGTTCTGTGCTACATTTTAGAGAACTGTGTCCACTGCCACCTGCTAGCTTCATGTCTGAAAGAAAGCAAAGCAATGACCTAGATCAAGGGATGAGTTTCAATAGTATTTTATCCAGTCCAGACCCCTTCAACTCCCTTATCAAATCTTATGTAGTTTGTTTGGTGAATGAGGTCAGCTATTAAAATATACTCTTTTTTTTTTTTACTGTACTCAGTGCAGTAACAAAACTTCTTCTGCACAAAATGATTGTAGGGATTGCACCACATATTTTGTCACAGGGCACCAGACAGTGACCGTTTAGGCACATTTTGCGCCCTCTTTTGGAGACAGTGCAACTAAATTTTATGAGTACCAGTGTGACCATGTGCCACACACAGTGAGTAGAGCAGCTACAGCTAACCAGGTGAAGTTAAGATAATAAAGTTAAGTTGATGACAGACTTGTTACTTGTAAAGTGCAGTAATAACGAAAGGGCATTTAGAGCTTTATCGAAGCACCTGTTCAACAAGCATTTAGAAGAGTGATATTTTCAGCTGTTCTGTCAGACACAGGGCTGGTTAAGCTGATGCAAATTGTTACAAAGAAGCTGAAATGAAAGCTATCTGTATGTAGTTTAACTTATTATTGTTGCCAGAAACCTTAAAATTTAGCAAATCATTGTAAACTTTACTGGCTGACACAAACCAGCCTCCCCTCTCTACCATCAGCACCTGCAGGCAGTGAATGACTGATGTCTGTGTTTTTCATTCTCCATAAACTAATCTCAGTATTTTGACGTCAAGATTAGTATTTATTTTAATGACATTTTATTTCACAATTTCATTTTCCAGTTAGATATTGAGTTTACAAGGTATGGCTATTAAATAACGAGACTAATGCTGTAATACAGTTTTATTGAACATAAACATTTTTCAATGTCTTTCTCCTTCAACATACTGTGCTTCTGCATCAACACACCGCTGCATTCAGGTCTTCCACTGATAAAAGCAGTGCAGTAGCTCTTCTTCGGACAGTTGTCTCAGAACCTCTGTCGTTAACTTCTGACACAGACTCAAAACATGTTCCTTTGAGCGCAGATTTGATCTTAGGATAAAGGAAAAAGTCACACAGTGCTAGATCAGGTGAATAGAAAGGGTGATCAAGCACTGTGATTTGTTTTTGGGCCAGAAAATGCTTTTCCTTTTGATCAGGAGTCAGAACTTTTGGAACAACTTTTGTCATGTTCAAATTTTCATGCAAAATTTGCAGAGCTGTCTCTTTATCAATGAACACCATTTCTGCTATCATCTTATACTGAGTCGTCAATCACTTCAAGCGATTTGTTCAGTTTGTTGAATGTTTTCCGAAGTTTTTGATGTGCATGGGCGCCCAGAACGTTCATCGTCTTGGACATCCTCCCTGCCTTCACAAAACCTTTTATGCCATTCAGATGCACGTGACATGCAGTGTTCCTTATACAATATACAAAAAGATTCGGCTGCTGTTTTGTTCAGTTTCACCAAAAATTTGAAGTTAATGTTTTGCTCAACTTTTAAGCTAATAATTTTCCAGCAAAAATATGTGCACTACAATCAGTAGCTAGCAGTGAACTAATCACATTACTTATTGGAAACTTACAGCAGTTGTGCGTGAATACCCAACCTTTAATATATAACACTCTGTGTGACTGTGAACCACGTGATTTTATCCTCATAAGCGCAGTCTCATTATTTAATAGCCATACCTCATATAATGAATTTGCTGTTGTGATTACTTTTGTTGCTCTAGAAACAGCATTAAGTTGTACTGAAAATATAACTCATTTGTAATCCTGTTCTGAATTTGTTTTTGATATTGTTGATAATTTAAAAAAAGTTATTCAGTAATGAAAGACAACCAGTAACAGCATGCAATGGACTAATAATGGATAAGTTAAAGATAAATTCCTAACAATAATTATCCCTACAGCTGGTTAGTGGCTTTACCCTGACTTTGGGAGGATGAACAAATCACAGTTCAAGTTCCTTCCCTTTAAGCCTTTTAAAATTATTACAATGCGATCATTCATAAAACATGTAGGATTACTTCATTTTCTCCCATATTCAAGTGCAACTCAAATCATTAATGTAAATTTTGATATTACTTCTATTAATTACTAAAGCACTTATCATTAGTACAGTTAATGGGAAAAAAATATGAATTTGTTTCCATTGAATGTCGATGTAAGTGCTTTTGTGTTAGTGCCCCTAAGATTTTCAGTAAGGAGCACTAGTGCAGCCAGTGGAAATAGTTAATCTAGAGCCCTGTCACTGCTCCGTGACATTCATCAATCTTGTCCAAACTCAGGACAGGGTTTAGAAATACTGTACCCAAATTAAATATGCTGATAAAATACGTTTTTTTTTTGTTGTTCTGTGCAACCAGGTGCTATATTCTATTGTGGGGAGCTCACAATGTTTTAGAAGGCCTGGTAGTGAGTTAGTTGTGGCCTTGACTACTATCTAAAATAATTATGAGAGGAAGTGGTGCCATTAACATTGATCTTTTGACATATGAATATCTGACTTAATCATACACCAACTTCAGCTCAGTGGTTGATGGGCAGCTCTGCATGTGCCCTCCCAGATAAGGTCTGAGTTTATTCCTGCCACATCTCTAGCTGATAATGACTGATTGAGTCGTTTGCCCAACATTCCCAGACACTGTGGCATGCAGGTTTGATTTATTACTGTGAATGAAAGGTACGCAGTATCAGCCTGATCAGTCAATCACTGTCATCTGCTGAGCAGAGCTAATAAATGTTGAGTAACTATATGATAGTCAAAACAATATCCTCATTAAATATACCCTTTCATCCCTGAGGGTATCCAAGGTTTTATTTTAAAGATGTTGGGTTTGTTTGTTTTTTGTGATTGATTTTAAATCACCAGAACAACTGCTTTATTGTATTTCTACCTCATCAGCATTAAAATGAATAATTAATGTCTACAGGCAGGTAGACATCATAGTGGTATATGTTCCATTAAAGGCATTATAATCCATTGCACTGTTTTGGTCTGTTTCTAGAGAAGGCTACATCCCCTAGATAACAGAATAAGTAGTCAGTAGGAAAGTGTTCCCCTATTGTCCAGCCCCGAACACAATAAGAAACTTAGAAAATTATGTTAAGTTTCCACTAAAAGTGTGTTCGTGTTTTACAGCATCAGTGGAAGTACTCAGCAAAGTTGGTGTTGACTCTGCTAAAAGCAGCTATATGACTCCTGTGATAACACAAAAACATGCCAAAACAAGTCACTTAATCCTCTCTAATCCTATACTTGTAATGTATGAAAAACTTTGTGTGTTTTATGTAGATGACAGTGATGATGACAGGGAAGTGAGTCGAAAGCGTACAGTGCGCCAGGCAGCCTCCAAAGCTGTGTCCAAACAGAGGGAGATCTTGCTGGGCGACGGAGGCAGTGAGGATGAGGAGCACGAAGACCAAGAGGAATCCTACATGGACCGTATGTACCTCTGTACTATATACTGATACAGCAACTCTACCTGCACCAAATGCTACTTCTCAACCATAAGCAAGCTATGATTTATTAGATCATTGTTATATGTCTGTAGTATTGTTCCTATGAACCAGGCCAACACTTCTACACCACTGCATGCAGCTAATGTTTGTGACTGACCGCAACTAAGAAACCTACCATGTGTTGCTAAATTCTGATTAATGCACGGAAGACCTTTTCTTCATGCTCAGTGCAGTACATCTTGGCACTTTGCACTTGACCCCTCACTGTCACAGTCTCACAGTCTAGCAACAGCTTGGCTAACTGGTAGAGACCCAAATACTTCTACTTGTGAGGGCTGTGTGTCCTCAGTTTTTGTTGATGGATTCAGTTTTATTGTATCACTCTGAGGAGATGCTATTTTTAACAGGATTGCATCTAATGTATATTTGATTTGCCTCCAGAGAAATTGGAGTGAAGGGAAATATTTCAAATTCCAAAATGGAACAAATACCATGATCTCTTCATTTCTTCACTTCATGAGTTAGTTGTTTTTGTTATTGTTATTTTGTTATTTTTGAGTTAGTTATACAAAGCATTTTACAAAAATGCAGCACCTCTAGTACAAAGTAGGGCTGAACGATTTTGGGAAAAAATCTAATTGTGATTTTTCTCACAGATATTGCGATTGCAATTTGACTTGCGATATAATTTTGAATGTCAAGCTTCAGTCTAGGATTCACTACATACATGTAAAACATGTGATGGAGCATTACCATGCTCTGTGTACTAATCCAAGAATGAGAATGAAAATATATGAATCCAAAATGTATTTATTCCAACAAAAAATGAACCATATAACAATTCTCACAGAACAAACAGTAGTACTATGTTCGCTTGCCTGCTTAGCAGTAACTTTACATCGGTCATGCTGCTGTCTGTGGTGATTTCTCAGATGCTGATACACTGAGGGGGAATGACAGGCGACCGGTAGAAAATACAAAACGCAAACCTAACTTAATGTTAGCTAGTTCATTCTGCCATTTCCTCTCTTTTTCTCTTCTTTTCTCTCTCTCCCTCTCGGCACAACCGGGTACTCTGCAACTTTGTAATATCAGCGGCAGTAATTTTCCCGCGGCAGGCAACACTACATAATATGTATAGCGGAAACACTGCAGACTTGCGTGCGTCTTAGTCACAGCTCAGTTATCTCTCTTGCTGGCCTATTGACACTGTCAATCTGTTTTAATTCGTCATAACACCAGTAGTTTCAGCTTTAGCCGTGTCCGTTCTCAGGATGGGCATGCAGGTAGAACCTGACACTGGAGTGGAGAGAATCGGAGTGACTCACACCGCCTGCGTCACGCTGTCTCTTTGCAAATCGCATTTGTTCAAATCATGATTGCGGTTCGATTTCAAAAAATCGTTCAGCCCTTGTACAAAGTATAATCAGACGCGTAAAACCACAAATACAAAGGTTAATGTGTAGAGAAAATGTAATGTAGCAAAGGTTTGTATTCATGACCAAAATGGATCAGGGCCAGAAACCATATTTTGGAAACAGATATACAAAATCTGTCTTGTTCCTTGATTCATCTTTACAGTACCCATATTACAGAAATTTGGGACCACTGCAACTTAATAAACCAGGCAGGCTTCTAGCCAGAGCTATGGAATATCTGGTAATGTAAGCAGATCATAGATGCATCTTAACCCCGGAAAGCTGCTCTAAGACTTGCAAGGACTGCCCTGATCAGTTCAAACCTGTTAAATGAGTGACCATATTGGTTCCAACATCTATTCCTATATTTATTACTGAGCGTGTCAACAGCAACAGGCTCCTGGGGTTCGCATCTACAACTAAAACACTTTCTGCAAAGACTGTAATTTTGAAATATTGTTTAAATAAAGTCATCATAGTCTGTCCCATGCATCTGTACTCTTCCTGGTGCTAGAATTTCTCAAAACATTGGTCAACCAATATGTAAACTGTAAAGGTTACAGTGATGTCAGTTTATTCGAAATTCAAACATTTGTTCGAACATGTGGGAAAACATTATTATTTGAACTATGATGAGCTGTTCAAATTCAACATTTTCAGTATATCAGTGCAGCAGACCATTTCAAGTAGTTTGCCTTGTGATTCAGCAGAGGGAGCTCCAAAACTTGCCTGTCAGCTTGGCCCATTGCACAGCCCATTAAAGAGTAAACTAAGCCAGTAATGTTCTATTGTTTTATTTGAACGTGATTTCGAAGTGACAACCCTAAAATGTTATGTTAGACATGTGATTATTACATCAATAATACCACTGTGCACTAGACTGCTGGACAGGAGAGCATCTGCGTTGAAAAGATTGTTACACTCCCTATTTCTGTGTGCAGCTGACGAGTCCGGCAGCGACGAGGACTTCATGGTGGAAGATGATGATGACAGTGACTACGGCCACTCCAAGAAGAGAAGCAAGAAGGTGATTCGACGGGGACGGACGGACAAGAAAGAGAAGAAAAGTCCCAAACCCCGACTAAAGGCCACAGGTGAGACGTGTAGTCATAATGCAGCGGCAGCCTCATACTTAAAGGAGAAACCCTGTAGTGGTACATCTACTTGTGTATTTTTTATTTTGTCATCTTATACTTAAGTTTGAGTGTTGTGAAGAAAGGACTTGTTTATGGTTTTAGGTTACAGTTAAGGACCAGATGCCTGTACTACGAAGGTGGTTTAACCTACTCTGTTTCAACTCAGGGTTTTCAAGGGAAATCAGGGTTGACAAACCCAGGTTCACTAAACTGGTGTCAAACGGTACTACGACGGTGTTTACGATGTCAGTTGAGTCTGTGTTAACTTTGGAGTGTGTGCACCGTATTTCTCAGATGAAGAACCTGTGTTAATTCTGTTGGTTTTCGAGGAATTTAAAAGACACTCTAATAGCAAAATATAAAACCTCAACAGCCAACAAAGCCAGGGAGATTTGTCATATGTTCTCTAGAATCTTAATTTGTAATATGAGATGTAAGGACACATAAAATATGTGATAATTATTAGGCTACTTGGATTATAGTCAACATGTGGGTCACATTAAATTCTGCCATATTCTTTCTGTGTTTTGCTGTGTAAATATATGCTTGAGGATGCCTGAGCTTGACTTTGAGAAAATTATTACCATATTATTTAAAAATGTTCTCTTTTTAGGAAAGGGAGAATGCAAAGACATAAATACTAATATTTTTAAAAAGTTTTTTTTAAGACTAGCGATCCTCGCCCTGCAGAATCAGCCTCCCAGTCATCAGTTTAGAGATGCAGCGTAAATTACCATGGCAGCAAGCCTCAGGTAAAATCTATTCAACTTTCGTAGTACAGGTTAATCTGGAAGTTACACCGGACATCACTAAGTTACTCCTGAAGTTACCCTGATAAGTCAGTAACCTGGCTTCATAGTACAGGCCTCTGGTCTTTGTTCAGGATTTCACCTCATAGCAAACACCTTTGTCCCGTCTATAATATTTAGCAACACAATGTAATGCAGTGGCAGTTAGAGTTAGATGAGAAAATTGGTGCCACTCTCATATCTGTCTTAAATATAAATACAGCCAGGGGACAGTTAACTTAGCTTAACATAAATGCTGGAAACAGGGGAATCAGGTAGCCTGGTTCTATGTGAAACCTCCAAATCTTATTGATCAACATGTTATATTTAATTTGTTTAAGCTGTACAAAACCGAAGTGTAAAAATGACAATTCACTGTTGCACAGGGAGTCATGTACCAGAGTATTTCTTTTCGTGGACCAGTTGCCAGGCAACCTGAAACAGGGAAACAGCTAGCCTGGCTCTGTCCAAAGTTTTTTTTTTTTTAAATCCAGCAACTCTAAAGCTCATCAAGTAATATATGTAATTTCTTCTGTACACAAACAGAACTGGTTTTCCATCCTCCCAGGACTATTGTGCAATGTCTCTACTATTCACCTGTGAAACTCACAGCAATGACAAGTCAGTGAGAAGCCCAGTGGTTGTTTCTCAAGAAAGAGTTCCAAGATACATGTTGATTAGTGAACTTTAGTGATGCAGATTCTCAAACATTAGACAGAACCAGGCCAACTATTTCCCATGCTTCCAGTATTTATGCCAATGTAAGCTAATCACCTCCTGGTTCTGCATTCACACTTCATGCACAGAAATAACAGTGTTATCAATCTTCTTAGCTAACCCTCGGAAAGAAAGTTTTTTTTTTTAAATGTTTGACTGAGTTATTAAGTGAAGGGTTAACCAAGCTCACTGTAAGAAATGTCCAAAAATCTGTCACAGATTTTCAAGACATTAAAATAAGGAAAATGCATTTACCACCAAGGTAGAAGACCAGAGGTGAAAAACAAGACTTCTGTAATTTCACACTCTGAATTTGAGGGTGGGAATTGGGGAGGAAATTTTAATTTACAAATGGGATTAAGTAGCCAGTAGTATGACTGAAACACAATGTAATGATCACTAACTGATACATCTTTCTTTCCTGCAGTGACCCCCAGTCCAATGAAAGGTAAGGGAAAGGGGCGCCCCAGCGCCAAGGCCCTGGAGAAGAGCTCACCCAAAGAGGAGGAGGAGGAGGACCCCGAGAGTCCCCTGGAGGAGGAAGAGGAGGAGGCCGAGAAGAAAGAGACCTCCCCCGCCCCCAAGACGACGAAGGAGGCTGCAGGAGGAGAGGAAGAGGAGGAAGACGAAGAGGAGGAGGACGGCTCAGAAGAGGAGGCACCCTCTGGAGAAGACTAGAAGATGGTACCCATTTGAAGCCCATCCTCCATGTCTCTCTCTCTGTCTCTTCTCTATGTTTTTGTTTTCTTTTGTTGCTCTGCGTTTAGAGTTGTTTTGTTTTTTTTTCTTCTTTTTTTGTTTTTGTTTTTCTTTTTTGTTGTTTTTTCCTCCTGGTGGCCTGGCTCAATGGTTTGGACTTGGTGTGCTTTTTCTTGTTTGCCCTGCCCCCCCCTTGAACTAAGACATTGTGCTCATGTGATCATACAGCATATATAAGGAGTTTTTATTGTCAACATTCAGCCTCACTCACCCTCCTGTCTTCATCATTTTCTTTGTGCATATTAGTGTAAAAAGTTTCTGCCTTTCTAAGAGCTCAGTGCTAGTGAGCATCCGTCCTGAGTGTGAACAGACAGGTTCACTAGTGTTTGTGTTTTTTCCTCCCGTGATCTGACATGACTGATTACACTATTTTCCCCGTTTACTTCACTGATATCTGCAATTACTGGGGGTATTGTTCAGAGCTTCCCAGTATCAGTAACTAAAGCGCTGTATTTAGAAAGCGATGTTAAGTCAACACGTGCAAAGCTGCAGCCTTGACACCTCTCTCTGGTACTTGTGCTTTTAAACCCAGAGCATGTTTTAACAGGGCAGCGTGAGTTTTATAAAAAAATTTAAAAAAACTTTGAAACTGTTCTTTTAGTTACAGCAGGATATTTTTAATTTCATTTTTAGTCTTTCAGAATAATAAGAAACTTTTGTGTGGCAGTGTGGAGAACAGCGCATTATTTTGAAAAGTATTCCACTTGTAGTTGCTGCTTCTTAGATCAAACAGTTTGAGGTGTGTTACTGGCAGAGTGGTGGGTCACCGCCGAGTGTTTGCTACATGCCGGACTGCCACTATCACACATTTCAAGCCAACATGTGTTTTTATGTACTTGTTTAAATTTGTATGCCTGTGGGATACTTCCTGTAAGAGGGTGTGGCTTTTTCTTTTTTTCTCGGCCCATTGGCTGCCTTTGTGAAACGGTTTCTGTTGTTATATGTTGGGCTTTCTAATGATGCACCATGCTACGTGAAGCAACCCCACCCCTTTTCAGAACACACCAATCTCCCCTTCCTGCATGGCTACAGCATCTGCTCAACATTCAAGCTGTTGTGCCAGGCACCCCTAATTCTTTTGTTTTATTTTATTTTTGAGAAATGCAAGAAGAGATGTTTCTTTTTTTTTTCTTTTTTTTTCTTTTTGAGGGTTAAAAAATGAATGTTATTTTTTCTCCTGTTGGTTCATTGTTCTAATTCTCTATTCAGATTTTTTTTGTAATGTTTGTTTTTTAAGAAAAGAAATAAAATGTATCTTGATTTTAAAGAAAACAGTCGACCCTATCCAATCTGTTCTGCCTGATGGTTGGACCAACCATCCCTCCCTTATTTACTCCAGTCCTTACTCCTTTCTTTCTCTTCTCCCTCCCTCTCTCCCAGTCGCATCAGCTTAATGGTTACTGTTGGTATCCATGTCCATGTGTTTCTTAGAGCTTTCTGTTGCTCACATTAGTACTTCACAAGCCAAAACATTTTTAAATCCAGAATTCTTCAGTACTGAGGCTCAGAAAAGATTGAAATGGTGAAGTGGGCAGCTCAGTGTATGTCTGGCATTCATTTGTCTATTAATGCCTTAATTTTCTTTGAGTTGAGTTTCAGTAGTGGCTCTGATATCATCACTGGAGGCCTGAGAATGTAATCTGTCCTCATGTTTTAGGTCTTTGCTACAAGCAGCAAATTAGGCTTAGAACAAGTCAACAATTTGTATGATCAGCAGACCATCCAAAGCCATAAACGATCTCAAAACTAGTGACTTGGCGATCAGGTGCAGCACTTGTGAGATTGTCCTTTTTTGCGATAAGTAGTGTTTGATGTCAAAGCAAAAAAAAAAAAAAAAAAAAAAAAGTGAAAAGTTGCTATGATGATCTTCTTGGGAATTCAACCTCATTTATTAGGCATTGGTCAGGAGAAATTCTGATTGGTCCCAAGACTGCAACAGAAATCAGTCCTGGGTGTGTACAGGACACACTCGAACCTAGTCCCTGGTTCAGAAGCACATTTGATTGTTTTACGACTGTCATTAGCAGGTTAGTGTTTTTCTATATTCAGGTCCTAAATTGGCACCAAGTCCTTAATGTCATTTTAAGATGATTGGGTATGAATAAGAAAATAAATAGGGAAAAAATTGTTTATACCAATGTAAAGCTCTGAGAGCTCTGTTTGCAGTAGGGTCAGATATTGTCTTGTAGTTCACAGCACTGAGGGCTTGAATGAGGTTCCTCTCTCTCATCCCACAGGAGGCACATGGCACAAGGCTATGAATTTCTCCTTTCTCATCCATTCTACGATTTCTTCTGTTGTTGTTCTGTTGTTTTTGATGTTTCTTTTCTATCTACCTTCAGTTGTACTGGCAATGTAAAAATGTAAGCCAAGTTGTGATTCTTACAGAAGACCAAGTGGAGAAGCTTTTGTCACTAGTGTGGGAAAGGAACGCTGAACTCTTGAATCTTTTGCATGTTGTGGAAAAAGTGCGAAAAAGTGCGATGATGATGATGCTGGTAATGGCAATGGCAATATTGTGGTCTTACAAAAAAAGTATTAACAACGACGATGTTGATAATGTTTTGGTTTCCCAGCTTCTAATAAAGGCAACCTACTTTTTATACGGATTTAACTACTTGTTTTGTGACGTTGAGCTCTGTGTGCTGTACGGGTGTCGACTGGGGGGAGAATGATGTGCCACAGGCATTGATGTGTTGTGATTGGCAGTACTCAGTGTCTGCCACTCAGTGGCACTGTGTGTGCTACAGCTGTGTTTTACATGCAGTCTTCTGATTTGATGAACAAACTGCAGTCATAGTAATTTTTTGATGAGTTCAGTAACAATACAATAATAATCCAACACTGGCAGCACTGATGGGTTACAAACATTTTATATCCGAAATTTACAAAACAGCTCTTCTTATAATCACTCTGGCAGAGGGGCAGCATGAACACCTGTATTTAATTCAAATGTTTGTAGCAGGACACATCATGTCATTAGCAGTCAACAGTTGCAGAGGAGAAAGAGAGAAAGAAAAGTAGAAGGTTTAGAAATAATAATAAGGAGAAAATGCCAAATTAAAGTAATTCATTTTTTTACAACAATTTTAAAGGAGAGACACATGACAACAGGTTTAAAGGTAAAGAAATCATTTAGACTATGTGGGATCATTGCTTAAAAGGACAGAATCCCCCCCTTTTTTACAACTCAACATTATGTAGATTACAGTGGTTATTGGTCATTGTAACTGTCCCAAAGAGATCCTTTCCTAACATGATCTCAGTTTAGGCGATGGGGGATAAAATCTCTGTAAAATGACATTCTAAAATTCAGACACCTAGCATGAGGCCTCAACAGTCTGAATTGTGGCATCTTGAGACAGGACTCTTGAGATGTCTCCACCACACATCAGTGACACCTGACCTTTTGACTTCCATATAACGGGCCATAGAATACTTGTAAGACATAGAGTAAATTTTAGTTCTGAGTGCAAAGTTCCTGTACAGGGAGCTCCTGTCCCTTTCAAACAATATTATTTTAAGGACCATCAATGTTACAGGCACATACATATATGCACCATTTACACTCTCCAACATACTAATACAAATACATACACATCAACACACCATATTTCTCCTTCATTATCAACAAATAAGCCCTTTTTTTTTCAGTTTTAAACAGACATGGCTAACTACTTTCTTGTCTTGAACGTCTACTTCTTTAGGAAATTATTTTTGCAGCAAAGCAATTGGAAAACAATAAAAAAAAAACTAAGACAACAGATGACATAACATTTGTGAATACTATATACATAATACAGAATACAGTTAAATGTCTGAACAGTCTATGATAAAAAGGATAAATTAAAGTGTTAAGCTGTGCAGGGAACCACTGGTATATTTGAATTACATGTGTTTATTGAGCATGATAGAAATAACATTTTGAATTTGTTGCAGCTATTTTTAAGAGGGGTAGTCAAATTAAAATGGCACTAAAAACTATTTTTTATATTAACAACAAGCGACTGTTTGGAATGTGAAAGAGGTTGCTTGTCGTGATGACCCCTCAGACAATTATGACTTGACTTTGCAGTTCTCCTCAGCTCTACGGCGTGTCTTAGCATCTATCTACACATTGCACTACTTGCTCAGCACTAAATGGCACATAGACAACATTAGTGACTCGCTGGTGAACACTGAAATAAGCCAGATATTTGTGGTCATGCTGGAGAGCATGCTAATGTTGCTCAGTGTCTCACATAGCAACTTTAGAAGTAGATAATGTTAATGCCGTGTTTACAATTTGTTTTGCTTCTATCGCCTGGCCAAAAATATATGTCCCAATGAAACTGAGAAATTACTCACCCTTGACACTGACATGAAACTTCTGTGTATGGCAGAAATATCCTGACAGCTTTCACCCACTTGTGGTATGTCTATGTGTGAAGGTGTCTACCCTCTGAGCTTCCTCTTTTTCACAATGTGTATCTCTATCAAGGCTCCTCAGCACTTTTTATTGCTGGCCTGTTAACACTTCACACAGAGTAGTATACACATTAACACATACACACACAAAGTCATTTTAGGTCACCCCCAGACAGACAAGTGATCCCCCTGCTCTGAGAAAAGTGAGTGATTCTGATTTTATTCATAACCATCTGCTGTTCAGTCCCATTACAGTCCATACTGTTTAGAAAGCTGCTTTCTTTCCTGCCATTCACTCATTCAAATACAAAAGCTTACATTTTATTGCCTGACTCACCTTGTTAAAATGGTTTCTCTCCACAGCTGGTTTCATTAGCAGAATGTGACTGTAAGGTTCGTGATGGCTTCAGAAAATAACATTTTGCATTATGGGTCCTAGGATTTATACAGTCCTAAAGCCCAAACCCAACCTAAGAACCCAAAACCCACTTATAGTATCTGACAATTTAGAAATTAATGGCAAACAGCAAAACTAAAATGAATTAAGGAAGAAAGGACAATCATCATTATGACCAATACATTCACTTTCCCAGTGAAACAGTAATGTGGAATAAATGTAAAGTTTTTGGCTGTCATGAAGACGTGCTGGAGATCTGCTGTAGTTATCCTCCTAAGTCTTTAAAGACCCTGCATGCAACTGATGGAGGAAGTATTATGATCCTTTACTTAAGTAAAAGTATCAGAACACTGATTAAAGAATACTTAGTTTAAAGGAAAAGTCCATCAGTCAATAATAAATATTAAAAGTGCTGAGTTCTTATATTTATTATATATGGCATAATCAAAATTGTTAATATTGATGGATCAGAGTGTAAGCAGTATTTTACTGTTGTAGCTTGTTATAGTGGAGCTACTTTCACATCCAGTCAAGGAATTACGTTCACTGGTGATTAAAGGGAGGAGGGAAAAAGAAAAAAAAGTTATGCCGAATAAACAACAATTGACATTTTGACTTTTTTTAAAAAAAATCTCTGCTTTTTGGTGAAATAAGGAATGCAGTTACTCAAATGAGATCATGTTATATGTCCAAGATTAAAGGCTTAATGGCTCAATATTTAAGAGTACAATGTGTTTAAAAGGCATATCATATATTTTTTTATCATTAAGAAGAGATAACCACAGCTGTTAAATAAATGTGATTGAGTAATAAGAACAACATTTTCCTCTGAAATGTACTCAAGTAGATTTCTTAAGTATCAAGAAATGGAAATACTCTACTGTACTTGGACTTAAAGGTTCAGTCTTACTGCTCTCATCAACCTCTTTTCCAGCACTTGCTGTTTTGAACAAAAAAGCTAACTCTCAGCTCGCTCACAAATATACAATAATGTATAGCAGAGTGACAGAAAAAGAAAAGAAGAAACAGATGTGGCAGGAAGAGTCAAGAAGCCAGCCATTCAAGATAAAAATAAAGAATGCCAGAAAAAAACATGATTTAGCAAACTACAAAGAAAATGAAACATGATCATGTAAAGAGAAAAAAGTACTATGTGAAAGTAAAGCAAAGAAAGAATTAGACATAATCAAGGACTAATTACAGATCATGATTTAAATTAGGGAACAATTTCATTTCAAACTTATGAACTAAGGTATTCCGAATCTGGATACCATGCTAATAGAGGGAAATTGTTGAATGAACAGTTGCTATGTCTCCATGCTAATGACGTATTTGGACTGCAGTGTCACTTTACAGGTTTGGTCTGTATCTCCAGGTCATACGTCACCTGCACATTCCCTACTCTATGTGGGGGGGGAATACGCAGGTCACAACACAGGTTCCGCAGAAAGCATGATAGTAAAACCAGTTCTTTACTTCCCAGCCTCTGTTCCCCATGAGCCACAATCTCCTCACCTGTAGGCAAGAGTGCATGTCCTGTCGCCATCGTTCCTGACGCAGACAGCCTTGAATGGACACACACCCACAACTGCCACACGCTGCTGAGCTTCAGAGGAAGTTGTATTTAAACTGTATGAGCTGCTGCTGACATTTCTAACCACTTTTGATCCATGACGAGAAACTGAAGGGCTTTTATGAGGCAAGTGAATCAAACTTAACATTTACTTGTCTAATGCTTAATAGTTTCTCTGAGAGTGTTTGACAGGTCGGTTCTTGTTTAATGATTGTGCTAAACAACACAAATGGTGGCAAGGAAAAGATTAAGAGATGAAAGTATTGTGATAAAGCAATGTTCATTATGTGTGCTTTTATTTTTAAAAATGTCTGTGTGGCTTACTATTGGTTGTATGTACTAAGAGAACTGAGATCAGGAGATATTAATGGAACCTATCATTCTCATGATTATCAACAGTAAACATTCTTTTTATTGTTAAAAGGAAACTCAGAGCCATCACACTCTGTGCACCTGAGTTCAGTTGTGTTCCTTACCAGCAACATGTGGTTAAGACTTAGTAGACAGACCACTCACAAGCCCATACACACCTTAAATCCAAGTCTAAAAGGTGTTATTAAATCCTGAGAATCACCAAACTTTTGTTAAAGGTGTGTAATGAATTGAAAAAGAGTTCAAGTCACATGTGGATATGAAGAAAATGACAGATCACAGTGAGTCATCTCAAATGTCTATAGGTGACTATAGACCTATTTACACCTGCCATTAATATTAGATCTGTGGGGAATGGATATTGCCAGCAACCAGACTGTAGGAAGTTACTGGCTGCAAAAAGCTGGGATCAGACTACACAGTTTTTTTGTTCTTTATGATGGTCACCATGCCCGATTAGATATCAAGCGCTATAAATTCTTGTCACTTTCTGCTTGGGATACTGGCAACACTGCAAGTTTGACCCCAACCAATCATTGCTCATGTCCGTGCTTGTCATCAGAGGGTCAACATATTGTAAACATACTGTTGCTGTTAAGAGCATCCTATTGGTCAACGTGACGAAAAACTTAGCAGGAGATATCATATTATGCAGTCTCAACTCAACCTAAGAAACAATCTGGTACATAAACCCCTCATACAATAGCAACATTTGTTACTTTTGGACGGGGCTAGGATAACTGTTTGCCCCTGAGTCCAGTCTTTGTGCTAAGATAAGTTAGCAGGCTGCCAGTGGTCCATTTAGTGCAGTGATATTAGAGAGATATCAAACTCTATGCAAGAAAACCAATGAGCACATCTCCCAAAATGTAGAACTTTTCCTTTAAGAAAAGAAATCTGCCCTTCAAGTGGAAAGGTCACCTAATTCCACCTCCTCCAGCTAGTATGCTGCCCAGCAAAGAAGCAACAAATATAGTTGTACCCGTAACCATGAAAGAACTACACACTACACTCCACCACCAGTGAAATGAGCAGCCATAGTCAAAAAGAGAAACAATAAAGTAATAATGTCCTAAGAAGAAATGTAAAGTGTGTGTAATGTGTTTATTTGCTTCAAAGACTAGCTTACAGATAAAATACAAACTCCTATTTTTACTTCCTACACCAACAATATAACATTCTGTGGCCCACTGGATGATAGACAGAATATAATTATTTTAAAAATAATTTAATATCTGTGAATCTAATTCTAATTCTTTTTTTTTTTTTACAAAAACTATTGACCTATCTCCAGTAGTGATTATGATGTACTACAGGATCAGACATAATACTGAATATGCTTGGATTCATTCAGTTCCACTCAGATATTAGACATAGTAATACATACTGATACTATACAGTTCAGACTCGCCATCAGATCTTGGTCTCTCAGAACTGAGTAGTCCTGTTCAGATCTCTTGTTCAGTGTCAACAAACCCTACAGAGTTCTTATTCTGATACAGCATTAACCACATACTTCTCAAGCTGACTGTTTGCACATTGCAATCATCATCCAACTCGTTCTTTGAAAATGCTGGAAATAATTTCATGAATGAAATTTTTTTTTTAATGTATCTCTCTCGGTACATTTACAGCAGACCAGACAGCGCTATTCTCTGTCACCACGCTGGCAGAAGATGTCCACAAGCTGGCCTCAGATGGGATGTTGCTCATTCTAAGAGAATGACACCTAATGGTGACAATAATAAGGAAAAAAGAGAAAGTTGTCTTTGTTATTCCCTGAAGATGATGTCTGTTGCACAACACCACACATCATGACATGGAAATGGTCCAAAACGGAGAATCAGCCAAAACACCTCTGGAAAGCCATTTCATTTAACAGTTGTGTTGACATATACCACTTATTTCATATTAGGTCTATATATTGTGCACAGCAAATATAGCAAATATATATCCAACCAAGACTGTAAACCTAAGCACCAAGTGAAGAAACCAAAATGCAGGTGGAAAACCCATTGCAAGGCCTAGTGTGGAAGCTCTTACTGGTGAACACTTTGTCATGTGGGCTGGAGGTGTGCATAGCTGCAGGAACTGTCTATGTCCCACCACTGCTGCTGCAGGCCGGCATGGAAGAACGCTATATGACTATGGTGCTCGGTAAGTGGATGACCCATACACACTGGGTGACCATGGGTAGAAAAGTATGATGTTAATGAGCAAGAATCACTGCTGCAAGATACTGAAGCATAGAATTGCATTTGTACTGAAAAGTAAAGCACAGGATGGCATGGTGGGTCAGTGATTACTGCCTGGAGTTTACATGTTTTCCCAGTGTTCACATGGCTGAACTGGAGACTTCCATCCATTATCTATACTGCTTATCCGTTAAGGGTCGCGGGTCACTGGAGCCTATCCCAGCTGTCATTGGGCGAGAGGCGGGGTACACCCTGTACGGATTGCCAGTCCATTGCAGGGCCAACACATACAGACAAACAACCAATCACACTCACATTCACACCTACTGGGCAATTTAGAGTCACCAATTAACCTAAGCTGCGTCTTTGGACTGTGGGAGGAAGCCGGAGAACTCAGAGAGAGCCCACGCAGGCACAGGGAGAACATGCAAACTCCACCACAGAAAAGCCCCAGGTTCGAACCGGGGCTCGAACCTTCTTGCTGTGAGGCGACAGTGCTAACCACTGCACCATCGTGCTGCCCATTGAACTGGAGACTTTATAATTCTAAATAAAGGGCAACTGTGACTCAGGATGTGGAGCAGGTCACCTATTAAGCAAAACACTGAACCCCAATTTCTCCTGATTGTTTGGGCAGTGTCTTGCATGACAGTTCCATCACCATGGTTAAGTGTGTGCATGGATGACCGAGAGGCACGCTGTAAAGCACTTTGGATAAAAACTATATACAGTCAATAGTCAGTTCAGTCTGTTCACCATTTAATTAAAGATCAGTCTATGACTGCCTAGGTATGCAAAAAATAATGATAATAATCTAGCAGAGCTGCTACACTTGTGATGAATGGTGCACCAGAATTGGCATTTACCACTCAAAACTCAAGGTGAACTTTGCAACAATAGGTCCTTGATTTCACTTAGAAGTAGATGAATGCAGGCTTCTCTTTTTCAGTCTGCAACCACTGAATTTGAAGGCTGAACTGTAGCTGGCAGATTTTATTAGCTGTACAGAACTAGCTAACCATCTACTACCATTTACTCTTTGAATTGGTTGAAAACTCCATTTCCAAATGACTTTTTTAAGTGTCATAATATATACTGTACAATCTGGAAAATCAGGTATCAAGGTGTCACAAAACTAAAATATTTCCCTATTTTCATCTAAAAGTAAGTAATCCGATGACAAAACAAAATAACATTTACATTTGTGACTCCCTCACCATGTGCAAAAAATGTGCACTGTATGCACCTGAAAACAATCAGATATTTAAATGATTTCCAAGAAGAATTTGTTATTTTATATTAACTTTTAGTGTCCAGATCACCAGCTTTGACACATGGCCTTTAGCCTGTGTAATACCCATATGGGGTCATAAAAGACCAGAAATATCCCAAGTTACAGGCCACAGTAGCACTATAGTGATAAGAAATCAGCAACAGACATAACCTGTGGCAGTATTAGCCTCATTTTTAAAAATAGGTCACACATCACATATTATCACTTTTTTTTTTTCAGAAGACTTCCTCCCTACAATTAACCCCAAACAAACCCTCTGTGTAATTTATATAATCTCCATCCGGCACTGATGAAAGTGAGGCTGTCCAGCACAGAACTGTTGGACATGGCATTCAGGATTGGTCACTCAAATTTCTTACTGTTAATGCATTAATGAACTTACAGGTAGTAAATACTATTGAAGCTGCTTTAATGACTTATGGCCACTAGATGTCACTGTAGAATGAGAGCATGTCAAATTAGAGACACAAAAAGAGTAAATTAGAGACACAAGAACGTTACTGTCTCTTCTTAAACTACCTATAAAATTACAGAGGAAATCTGAATTGTAGACCATATAGGATAACTCTGAATTTTCATGCTTAAAGGTGCCATATTTAAGTTTTTGCTATCACTACATAGCCAACACTAGCATTAACAGCTGTTTACCTACCAGCTTAGAGGAATTGTTGCAAGTTCAGCATCAAAATTCATTTATTTACTCACCAAGAGCTGTCTCCAGTGGTGGGAAGCAACACCAAGATTTTCTATCACTTCCTATCTTCTACTGAGTTAGCATGCTAGCCAGCTAGCTCCATCCCGTCTCACAACTTTGCAAGTGTCCAGTCTGCCCTCAGTCCAACATAAGAAAATGAGGATGTAGTGCTGTCCATAGGGAATATTCTAACTTCTTGTCTTATAACGCAACAATGGTTAATTTAAACAGCTGTTCATGCTAATGCTGGTTATGTGGAAATAGTAGAAACATACCTATAGCACCTGTGGCTGGGATATAACACACCAGTCTATAAACTGTCATCAGACATTTGTAACAGTACTTTTTAGCTAACAATTTTTCCAAATATCTTAAAATTACCTTAGTATTCAGTCACGACTGGTTATTTTGTTTACTTTTTTATTTGATTACTGATTTTGAGACAGTATGGGAGTGTGAAAACACAGTTATTTATCATCTCTGATGTCAACAATAAACGAAAAAAACTAAATTGTGATCAGTTCAGCTCTGATTTTCCGGATTTAGTGAGCAAATGATACGTGGACCCAAGCAGCGCCATGTTTAGATTTATGCTTTATGTTTGTATTTCCAAAAAGGTTTCACTTTTATATGAGAAAAGGATTTGAAGACTTACTAGTTATTGGTTTGCTGAGGTCATCTTGGGTGAACTTCAAATCCAACACAGTGCACAGCTCACAGCTCACAGCATGTAGCCCTAAACTCTGATGTAATCGCATCCAGGATCAATGTTACAGCGGCTCCAAGGCAGTCAGCGTGTCAGTTCTGAAAAATTTTCTGATACAACCTTAAATCTAACATGGCAAATTATGTGTTATTTTGTCTCATGATAGCAGGCTAAATCAGAGCATAAAACCAATTTTTAATCCATTCCTAACATTTGAGCATTTCTATTTTTGATTTTGGAGAGACTGTAAAAAGGACCATGCACACTGCTTTAGCATGTGAGGACATTCAAAGCTTAACAGGGCTGCTGGGCTTAGTTAAGGTTGCTAAGCTATATGTAACAGGATAAACACATTTTGAGGAACAGGTTTTGCAACCGACCAATTCATCTTACTCTGTCGGTGCCAACCTGATAATCCTAGAAAGGGTAAATAGGTGTAAAGGATGGGCATGTAGTACTACAAAAATGTATTTTAGTGAAAAAGAATTATCTCACATGGCAGACATATACCAGTTTCACTTACTAACAAGCTAATCAGTTCTTGCTGATGTAATAAAATTAACAAACTTTCCTCTTTCTGACAGCGGTGGGTCCAGTTCTGGGCTTGATCTTTATACCAATAATTGGTTCAGCTAGTGATTCACATCATGGTCATTTTGGTCGACGGCGCCCGTTTATTTGGATGCTGAGCCTGGGAGTTTTGCTGGGCCTGCAAATCTTGCCACAGGCCTGGCGCCTAGCTGTGCTAATGTCCCCACAGCACCCTTACTGGCTACAAGCTGCCCTGCAGTCTGTGGCGGTGTGTCTGACAGACTTCTGTGGACAGGTGAGTTAGCTTCAACAATTGCACACATTTACACCTTGAATTGTGCTCAAGGTAAATCAATCAATTGAGATGAGAGTAAGTTGCTGTTGTTTTGCAGTCACAAACCAGACATGTGATGAGCTGTGTAATGGCAAAATACAGTACATGACATGGTGCTAGTGTCACAATTTAAACATCCATACATTTTAAATATGAAAACATAAGTGCTTAAGAATGTGCCTTAGCTCATAAAAGTATATTAGAGACTTCAATGTGAAACAAGAGTTTCAACAAAGTGGTTTCTCAGCAGCACAGATAACACTAAACAGAAAGAAATGCTCAAATGTGTGTAACAGATTTGTTAAGAAAAACAGATATGATCTCTGCTCATCAACCGCAGTACTGCACCGTCAATAGACTCTGAACAAATTCAGGGAAATGCTTAAGAGACATTCAGCATCTCTAGAATCAAGCGTTATATTGAACAATTCATTACAGAAGACCCTTGATAAATACTGTATGTGTTGGTGTGACAGAAGTATTATGAATCCTTTATTTCAGACTCTGAATAGGGTTACTAAGTATACTTAAAAGAAGAGAAAATTTAATAGTTCTTTAAGACACAATGAAATAGAAAGATTCACTTCCAAACTGTCACTGTCTGGAAACTTGTGAATCTTCAATGTTCGTGCCTACCATTCTTCACTATGGGCATGAATAAAATCATTGGCTCATCATTAGAATTTGTACCAGTGTGCCCCATGGTCAGAACAACACTGGGTCCCAGAATGAAACCCCATAACTACTGCCACACCCAGTAAAACATATAGTACATGCATCCATGCAGGCAAAGAGCACACAGGGTGATTCTTTTGAATGAAAATGAATGGAAAACTTATTTTATTACAGTTGTACCCAATATTTGCATTTTAAATGGGTGTGTGGAAATTCTGGAACTTTCTCAGTGAAAGTATCATGTATATTTGCATATACCTCGCACAAATCTGGCTTTATATCTACACTGTATCTTAAACTACACTGATTCATCTGGGTGTCATTGCCTGCTCAGTAATCCGTACCCTGACTTAACTAGTTCTTCTAGTCTTTCATATAGTTACTCGTCACAAACCTCCCACACCATTCTCTGATCTAAAGCACATTCAAAGCATCCCCCCAATCCTATCCACACCCAAGCAAAGAGCAGATACTCTGCAGCATAACCTAGCCTTATATCTACATCGTATCTGCTTACAGTTGTAGACCTGCGCGGCTGTCCAAACCACCGTCTCTGTACAGTATCATAGGTTTCCTAAAAGCGCTACTTAGCAATCTCTCTGGTGTAAGAAACGTGTCCCGTGACCTGACTTTACCAAAGAAAAGAGCCACTGATACCCATATTCTTGTGCACATGATGGCTATATCATGGTTACTGCATTCCTTGGGAGCATTGGTCATGCATGTCCTCAGAAATTATTGCTACACATCTGGAAGATGGCTGCACAGTGGTGTGTCGCCTCACAGCAAGCCTGGGGCTTTTCTGTGTGGAGTTTGCATGTTCTCCTTGTGCCTGCATGGGTTTTTTCCAGGTACTCTGGCTTCCTCCCACAGTCCAAAGACATGCAGGTTAGGTTAATTGTGAGTGTGAGTGTGGTTGGTTGTTTGTCTGTATATGACAGGCGATCCATACAGGGTGTACCCCACCTCTCACCCAATGTCAGCTGGGATAGGCTGACAGATAAGCGGTATAGATAATGGATGGATGGATGGACATCTGCAAGATGTAATTCACCACATGATTGGTTGGGGCTGTATCAGAAAGTAAGGTCAGCAGCAGTGATGCTGCTGCTGCTGTGATCTCACCAGCATCAATGTTGCAACCTCCTTAAGTATCACCATGGTGTCTGTTTACATTGTGCAAAAATGAGGGTTCACAAGATTTTCAGTTTGTTCCAGGGATGTTGTAGATAAAAATGACAATAAATTGCTATGGACCCTCCACTTTTGTCTACAACATGACTAGCTGCTATCATCAACTAACAATACTCTAGCTAACAGAAACCAGCTCACTAGCTTCACCAGCAGCATGTTTTCCAACCCACCAAGCAACAACCGTACAACCATCCTCAGCCACCACAATAACTAGCAATCACCTTAGCAATCAACAAGCATACATGTCTTTCTAACACCATTACCTAGCAATAAGCAAGCTAACAGCAATTCATTATGGTGATAAGGTGACAAATAAAAATATATTTTCAAGTTCTAAAAACAGATTCATACAACTATAGTGGCTGTGATTTGGTGTCAACTAAGCCTTGTGTTGGCTCCTCAGGCCTGTTTCACCCTGTTGTTGGCCCTGCTGTCAGACCTGTTCCCCAGGGAGGAGGAGAACCGCAGAGCATTCTCTGTTAATTCCTTGATGACAAGCCTGGGGGGATGCCTGGGGTAAGGCACTTATTAAAGCATTCTTCCTAATTGATCCTGTCTCTCGCTTACTGTCTTTCACTTACATGAATGCATGATTTAATATTACGCTGCTGTGGAAAATGCCCATTATTCACTGTACGTCACTTGCCTTTGTATTTACTGTCAG
Source organism: Lates japonicus (assembly GCA_033238685.1). Taxonomy (NCBI): domain Eukaryota; kingdom Metazoa; phylum Chordata; class Actinopteri; family Centropomidae; genus Lates; species Lates japonicus. The sequence goes on along the minus strand of BRZM01000044.1, from coordinate 4,843,630 downwards.
GTGATGAACCTCAAAGGCTGTTGCATGCAGCCTCATGGTATCTTGTCTCGCCCTTTCCTTAGCTTTCTGTCTACCAGTCTACTAAAATTACATTTTAGTCATTTAATTGATGCGTCAGAGTGGTTTATTACTTTAAATAACGAGCATCCCTATAAGGTATTCTTAAAGACACTATGTGTAACATTTTTTTTCTTTTAGTTATTCTGAGGTTACAGTTTTCATCAAGATTGCTTTTAGCCAATTTATCAAGGTATATACCATGCTGGCAGGCTGTCTAAATGAACTCTCCTCCCAGCCAGGGTTATTATGACATGGATCGACTTTTGTATGAGTTAGGTCCCTTAAGGGGGTTGCCATCCAGGAAACTCAGTGTCAAAAATGGTTGTAATGTGACGTACAAACATCACCTACTATAAATATTATATGGATGGAAGTTAATTTCACGATAATGATGTCATTATACCAAAAGAGGGAGAGAGAGAGAGAGAGAGAGAGAGAGAGAGCACTTGTGTGAGTCAGCCAGAGAGGAAACCTTCATCTACAAACAGAAGGAGACACATAAAACTGAAACTATGGCTGCAGCTAATAATTACATTCATTATCAATCGGTCCATTAATTATGTTTTGAAATTTAATTCAAGTTGATATACTCCAGAGCTAAACCTAAACCTAAAATGATTTAATTCACCATCACAGAAGAAAATTTTCACATTTGAGAAGCAAGAACATGTGAATTTTTGGCATTTTGCTTGATTGATGATTCTGTAATAACAATGTATGAAATGACAATGATTTTTGAAAATGAGAACAATGTGACAATGTCAAAGCGATTGCTCATAGAAATGAACCTACCAAAAATCATCAGCTCCCTTAAACTTGACAGAGCATTATAGTGAGTTTCAGCTTGTTGTTTAGCTGTCCCACAATTTTACTGTTTAGGGTCACTCTCTCTACTAGTGTCGTTTTCAGCTGTAGCTGGTAGCTGTTTTCAGCAAATTAACTCTGATAAACCCACTGTAACAACAGACATTGTAATATCATGCTGACTTTAAGCAGATACTATGTTCACCATGTTCCGCATTATTAGCATACTGACATTTACTAATTAGCACTTAAAACTAAGCTGAACTCATGGGACTGGCATAGTTTTATTGGTATTTGCTGAAGTACTTGTCAAATTGAAATGTTGACCTGATGGTAGCACTAACTGAAAAATTAAGGAATCACCAAATTATTATTTTTCATATAATTATGAAAAATAAGTCATACATATGTAGCAGATGACAATCCATTTAATAGTTAGTGAGACATTTCTCTAAAAAACAAAACAAACTGACAGATTCAAAACAGTCAGTTGATGAAAATTGCTGCCAATTAACTCTGTTATTTGAATAATTGTCTATTCATTACAGCTTTAACTGAAACCTGACTTTCTTTGGAAATTATATTTTGTAATTTGTGCAATTCTATGATTTATCAGTGAGGTGTATGGAGCTACACTGTACCACTAGTCTCTGCTAAGGGTTGTAAGACTGAAGTCAGAATTCCAATTTTACACATAGTGACTTTAAGATTGCACATAAATTCAGGCTGTGGGTAAAACAAAGCACAACAACAATTTCTGGTGCTCAACTCACTGGCACAGGCTTGAGCAGAACTTGGACAATAGTAATTATATATTAACAATGGAATTATGATGTAAGAAATTTGGAGAGATGAAGAAGATTATATGCTCTTTCAGTATCTTTAATTCTGTGCTCAGGTTCTTGCTCCCTGCTGTGGACTGGAGGCAAGTACCCATAGCAACATACCTGGGAGGCCAGGAGGCCTTCATCTATGCCCTGCTCACCCTCCTCTTCCTCAGCTGCCTCCTCACTACCGCCTTCATCCCAGAGGAGACAGGAGCCACAAAAGGAGGGAGAAAGTCTGTCGTCCCCCGCTCTTTAAGAAGCTGGAGCAGCAGATACTGCCCTCACTCGTTCCTACCCCGGCGTCAGTGTCTCCATGTTGCACTGGGCCAATGTGCATCAGCATGTATGTCATTGTTACCTCGTATGTATGCAGCGTGTGTGCATGTTCCAGCAGTCATATGGAGACTGTTTGTGGCGAAGATGTGTACGTGGATGGCACTGATGAGTGTTATGCTTTTCTTTACTGACTTTATGGGAGAGGGATTGTACCAGGGAGTGCCCAGTGCAGACCCAGCGTCACAGAAAAGGAAACACTATGATGAAGGTAGGTATATGCTTCATTGGTCCCACCATTTTAGGTTTAATTCAACCAATGAAATTATTTTGTCTTACTGACACACACATGTCTGCCTGTTTAGGTGTGCGTATGGCCAGTCTGGGCCTCTTCCTGCAGTGTGTTGTGTCCGTGCTGTGCTCGCTGTTAATGGACCGCTGGGTTGCTCTGTTGGGAGCCAAGGTGGTGTACATCAGCAGTGTAACTCTGCTGGTGTTCACCACCACTGTCATGAGTGTGTCAGACAGTGTGATGATTGTCACTTTCATGGTGGCTGTGACAGGTTACACACTGTGCGTCCTTCAGGTCGTGCCATACACACTGTTGTGTCTCTATCACTCAAACAAACAGGTAAGTTAGTCTTTGTGCCACACACTTAGTATTACGCATCCAAACAAGCAGGGAGTCATAGTTATGTTATGACATTTCTACAAACTTAAAGGTTTATTAAGCAGTATACTCACAGAATTCATGAAGCAGGGATAAAGAATGAAATATCAGAACCTTAACAAGTACAGCCTCAAAGAGCTACTATCATGGCTGTTCAGACTCTTGGTATTGTTGAACCTTGGAGAAAGCCAGGCTAGTTGTTTCTCCCCTTCCAGTCTTTATGCTAAGCTAATTGCCTCCCCGATCAAGTCAGTGCTATCAATCTTGTCATCTAACTCTAACTGGCAAGAAAGCGATTTGTTAAGGAAACTATATCACTAATTACACATAAGAGCTTTTATTTGATAAGTAAATGATAAGTCTCACTATTTGCTTATCTTTTATCCTTCTCTCTTTAAGGTTTATTTCACCTCATCCAATCCAAGACCTTGTTCACTCAGTGACAGCAATGACCCAACGCTTACCAAGCCCATCCTTCCCTGTGATCCGACCAGTCCTTATGTTAATGGACACACAGGGGGGGTGACTTTATCTGAGGAGTTGCCCAACATTTCACAGTTTGCAGGAGGAGATGAAGCCACCTGTACACCAGTCTCCCAGAGAGGGCTGTGTTTTGACATTGCAATACTGGACAGTGCCTACATGCTCTCCCAGGTAAGAGTGGGTGATCGCAACATGAATCAGTTATTCAAAATTGGGAAAAACAGTGCAAAATGACATAACACATGAAACTGATTGTAATATGAAAGCAAACCAAATACAGTCCATACAAATGTGTCAGCTAGCTATAGCAATAACACAAGGCAGATCTATGTGCATCTATAGACCCGACAGTTCAGGAGACATCTAATCTGACTTCCACAGTCCTTTGGAGCCTTGACTAGAGTTCCTGAATAAACCAGTAGCAGCTCTTTCACTGTTTAGCAGTCTAAAATTCTACTTAAACAGGAAACATGCATCTTGCAAGTCATCAAACTCATACTCTTAGCTGCCAAGAATAGCTAAAACACTATGTAGGAGACAGAACACTGAAGTTCTACTGTGTGGGGGATTGAAGAAGACAGAATAAAACCTGCTAATGTCTGGAGTATCTTCATGGCAAAGACATATACCTCCAACTGGCAGTCCAACATCTAGGATGTTATCAACTTTATTTACCCTCACCCCTGCTTTCCATGTAACAATTAAGAAAAATCAATGAGAAGGTATTTTTATATGCACAATTTATGATTCAAACATTTTTTAATGTGGTGCCACAAACAAAGAACTGAAAGCTAAAAAACAATCCTGGGCTGATTTGCTAATGAAAAAAATCATTAAATTAATAATAATAAGAGTACATAGGCCTATTGAAAAATTTGAAATTGGGCCTTTAAACACATAGAAATAATCCTGATCAGCCATTTAAAATGTAATTCTGTACCTCCTCCAGGTGCTGCCGGCAATTTGTTTAGGCTCAGTAGTGCAGCTGGTGAACAGTGTGAGGGCTTACATGGCCTCCGCCTGCTGCTTCAGCCTGCTGGCATTTCTCTGCTCCACCAGGGTCATTTACAGCATCACTGACCTTCAACACTGACCACCTCTACAGCAAGACCATCAGCCAAGGACATACAGTGACATATACCCCTGAGGTGCTGATGCTGAAATGGTTGCTGTGTGGAAGAAAGTGACAGAGATCAGTCTCTATCACTCAGAATCTGAGGGGTTACTCTATTCCCTAAGGGTTTAAAGAGGTTCAGGAACCTATTTGGGACTGTGACATACAGTACGTGAAGTATGTTGTGTTGTAGACACAGACACGTGCTGTGCTTTCATTACAGTCAGTAATTTATTGCCGGTATATTCATGTATGGAGTTTGTTTTTTATGTTCTTGTATATTTGACGGGGAACGATATCCTGCTGTGTACTGTTGCTAAGAAACTGCACTGGAGTCTTGACACTCCTTGTGTGGTGCATTATGCTGCAGTCTTTTCATCCATATGCTCTGTTTGGCTTATGGACGATCAGTTAAAGCCAGTAAGCAGTTACTAAATGAAGCTAATAATTCAACTGAAAAAAAAAGAAGATCAACCTATAAAGTATGTTTCCAGCCAAATGTCTCACTTGTCTGCCACTGTCCTGGTTGTGCTCTTATCCATGATCTAGGTCAGTGACTAAGCTATAATTTAAAAATAACAACTATCGGAACTAACATTCCATCTCTGGCACCAGATTATGTCAACATCTTAGGGACAATAGTAAGTTTTCAAAGTTCATATGTGTCAGATGAATAATTTGGCACATTCAATATAACTAAGGACAATCAAATATTTAAGTCATGCCAGTTTTTCTCATAAGAATTTCTTGGAAATGTTGCAGTTTAAGGTTATCTGTGGAATTTACTGGTGCTATTTTGCATAAGCAACTGGTGTATGTCTTTCCTGAAGCTTCCAGACCATAAATGTTATACAATGTGGTGTCAGTCTGTTCAGTGATGTTAAGGCTGTCATTTGTTCAGATTTATTTGGGCTCAAACCAAGTAGCCTAATTGAAATCACACTGTAGAACTGATATGCTGTACAGTTGCAGTTCCTCTGCTGCCTCACTTGAGTGACAATATGCAATATGCAAACATGGAATGTGCTATGAGTCACACATTTGATGGAGGTTTTAATAATACATCTTCAGAATCCATTCTGTGAAACTGCCCTCCTTTCATATGACTTCTTATACATATTTAGAGAAATCATGAACATTTGACATGGGCTAACATGATTGCACTGGATTCAGATACAAGCTTGGAATTCTTTCAGGTAAGTTTTATTACAGCTCCAGGAAGTTAAGGTTAATAGTAAAAGTTAATTACACACAAAAAAAATAACAAAAAAAAGCGTACATACTATAGGAGATTGTAACATTGTATATGTGTGATTTAGATTTTTTAGAATTATTTTCCCATCCCTCATTGGTGAAAAGATTCACCATTTAGAGTTTGACTTTTTGTGGCTCTGCTGAACCACCAGAGGGCCCCTTTGTACAACAGACCAGCAGCACATCACCATCAAGTCAACACTGATGAAGTTTTTTTATAAAGCACCTTTGTACTTTATAAAGTTCATTGTGGTACGAGCAGTGTATAATAATAATAAAGGTTCACACATTTTATTTCTAACTTACATGGGTGAGTTTCACCACTTGGATTTCTTTGGAGTTTTACTGTCCTGACCTCTGTGTCAGAGGGAATTGCCTGATGTATTCAAATGTATGTTACTTTTTAAAAAATATTTTTGAAAACTTTTCCATCATTTATAGTTTTCCAAATATGACAAATTACTTTCAAACTATCAGTGTCTTTGACATATTACTTAAAACTGTCACCTTTTCAAATAGCAGAAAGTGAAATGTGCTGGGTACTAGTTAATTTGGACTATTTCTATAGCTGTCCTGTTCCAGCAATAAAACAATAAAGATACTGCCAGCAGCAAAATTTTAACATGGTAAGTAATACTTGAACCCTGAGTGGAAACCACCTCTCTTTAATAATCCATTGTATGTATATTCCCAAAATAAACTTATCTGTGACACGTAAACAGTGGAACAACATCATTCAGCCAGAACCTTTATGTAAGTCAGTCGTCAACTTCTTTGACTGAAAGAAGCCTGGAGAAGATTATTACACTGCTTATGACTTCCAGGCCACACATGTTCCTCTTCATCCTGTCACCCTGACATCATTTGTCCCAACACCAGTTAATATGTCACTGTTTTTCCTATTGTCATTGGCAAGTAGAGCAAAGTCTGCAGTGGCCCAGCAGGCTCTAGTCTAACCCAACATGTAAGAGGCCATTTACGAGGGATATTTCAGATGTGAACAGTTCCACTGGGAGAAATAGCTTCCATTGACCAAGGAGTCAACACAGAGAAAGAATCTTGTTCCACTTAGTATAATAATGTTTAGTAGCGTCCTTTTTTAAAATTGTGAAAATAAACTGTTCTTAATGTTATATGGCATCTGATGAAATACATGCTTGATAAAAGCTTGTAAAATTAAGATAGATGCTTGCAAACTATACAACTGTTATACCGTTGGTTTACTGAACTTTTATTGATCTGACTGTTTATAATCCATGTTTGCTGTTGTTATTTTCTGTAAATGGAATAATAGAAAGAAATAATAGAAAGATTATTATGGTCATTTCTGGGGCTTTTGGGATAATGTTGTCAGTAAAAGCAGAGCAAAATCTGCAACATTATTACTAACCTAAACGTTAACTGTTAAAGAATCAAAGAAAGACAACTTCAAGCAGGCTGGATCACCAACCAGGAAAAATGGATTAGAGGGCTTCAGACCCTCAGAGCCCCTAGTGGTCAGAGATATGGCATTTAGTTTGTGGTAATTTCATTGAGGGATTAACATAAACTTGAAATGGTCTGAAATGACCTGACCCAGTCTCGGAATTTATGTAATTTAGTATGTTTTGGCTCCTAGAGGTGTGTTATACTTTACATTTTAACAGTAGCTCCAGCAAAAACACTGTCTGTTTGGGTAAAACTGATTATGCAGGTGTAACAGTGTCAGTTATACAGTAGCAATGTGTTAATGAACCAAATACATAAATGTAAACAAATGCTATCACTTGACATGTGTGGCCAGTATGCGGAACGTTTGAGACTGGGCTTCTGAACCCCTACGTTCACTTTTGGGGATCCCTCCCTATAAATGGGGTTTCCTGCATTCATATCTCCCATGTTGTTGTTGTGCTCCATGGGAGAAGTAAGTGTTGTGGTCACAGACATTTCTGCATGTTACCTTCCCTGTTATTATGGTTGTTAGCTTACTCGCTAGCTTAAAACTTGCAAACATGTTTTTGTCATTTACTTAGTATAGGGACAAACTTACATGATCACAACTGACCATAGACTTTTGTTATATCTCTTTCTATCAGGTATGTTTTCTGTGTTTTAATGTATTGTGCTGCACTTTCCTGCTCCCCTCTTCTTGTGAGCAAACTTACATGATCACAACTGACTGGCCCAATAAACAGAGAACTCCCCCATGAGAACTCCTCACCATCCATGGTGTGGGCCTTTTTCAACATAACACAACACAGGACACCAGCAGTTACACAAGATGTTTTATAGTAATTTATGTAGTTGGTATATTTGAATCCCTACTTTGATTTTTGAAACATTTTCTTGCTGTCGTTAAGCATCACTTACTACATCATTGGACAATTGCTCTTGTTTGCCTCAGTGAAGGTGGCCAACAGGGCGTGCTTGAGGTGTTGCCTTTCAGAGATTGTAAGTATCCATGAAGGCTGGCACACAAAGTAATAACAGCTTTTTTGACATTTGCATGTGGCAGCTATCAGCTCCAAAATGGGAATCAGTACTTTAAGTGTCAAGATTTCTCTGCACATCTGTTTAATAGCAAATATCAGGCTCCAAGGTACAAATGAATGCCTCCATAGACTACTATAAAAATTTAAGTGGTGTAGTTTATACTGCAACATAAGCAGAAGAGAAGATTTTTTGTCCTTTCTTCTTTGGTAAGCTTTCAGAATGCAGGATGACACTGAAGCTGTTCAAATGGGAAAAGCTTCGATATGGCCTATAGTCAGTTAGATGTTACATTAATTGGTGTTTTCATTATTTTGTCCACCCCCCATGCGTACACCATCAATAGGCCACATTGTATCCTCTTAAGTCGTGCCATAGTGATCCCTCCATCAACACATGGCAGTCAGAATTTATCGAGGGGCAGCCAATCAGGGCGCTCCTTTTAGGGCGAGCCTCCGTGGCGCTCGGCCAATCAGAGACGCGGAACAGGACCCGTGCCTCCGAGTTGTGCAGCGATGCAGTCACGTGACGCTGGGAAAAGGAATGCCAACATGGACCCGTGGCAAGGACGGGATGTGAGTGTGCTACGACAATAACACGACGGAGGAAAAAGGAAACTGCAAAAATATACAATCCCATCGACGGCGCTGCTTTCTCTCACCGAGCCTCCTCCGAACTGCACACGGTAGGTCGAGCCAAATGTCCGGGATTCTCCTGCTCGGTTCATCCGGAGAGACGTGGGGAGTATAAATAGAACATTTTTTGACCCAGCCGAACTTGAGACTCGTGGATTCCTATGCAGGCGCAGTTGTATTCAGGCGGATTTCCATGATGTCGACTGCTCCTCCTTTACAAACAAAGTGAAAGGGCAGTTTTATCCGCTTTCACGGGGCGATTGTTTTCTCAGGGTGAGTTTTCCTCGCCATATGGTTATGGGCGCGTCAGGACGGGCCGTGTTTATACAGCGCCGTGTTCACGCACTGTGTAAAGTATGAGGCCCTGCTGCAACATGTGCCCGACGGTCTGACAGCAGCAACAAACATCCTTTACATAAGCAAATGGGGATCATCTTACCATTGTTTATTTGGACCCTGGTTTCAAATTTGGGGTCTGCGGACCTAATAGAGGACCTAGAAAGACTCCCGGAGCCCGCCGTTTAATTAAAGTTTAACTTTTTACATTCTAGAATTTTTGAATAGTCAAATAATTATCCATTATATTGTTTGCTACTGTCTCACTTTATATACATGTGCATAATTGGGGATTAATGGTACCAGACTGGTGCTTATTATTTGGGCCTAAAGATGAAGATCACCTTTAAAATTGTTGAAGAATGTGCAATATCAACCAAGGCTAGTCTTGTACATGGGCCCTGTATCAACATATAATTTAAGGCATGAATCATTTTAGTTTATATTATGTTGACATGGCACATAATTCCAGATAAAGTTTTATTTAATCAGATTACCTCAAACTAACGTAAATTACTTTTTAAGCATAGGAGTCATGGTTGCATTGGACTGAATGCGAACATGGAGGTGCCAAGGTGTACGAACATGTCTCAGTAGAGGCCCAAGTGCACATTTTCTCCCTAAGGCCCCTTAAGACGTTTCTGTAATTTGTTCATTGCTGGTTGGCAGGCCATTAATCTTAGGGGCTGCTGTTTGATCTCCAGATCTTCCTACCTACATGTTGATGTGTCCTTGAGCAAGACATAAAATCCAGATTTTCATCTGATGTGTATACATTGGCAAATTAGTTTAAGTAGACATCAGTAGACAGTACTACTCATAAGCTGAGGAGTACCATAATGGTATGTATGTATTGTGTTATTGTCTCATAAAATGTACAAATTGATAATTCAGAGTATTTATTAGTAATAAGAAAAATAGTTATTTATGGTTTTACATGTGTAGAGACCACAGTTTATATAATTTGCTTCAGGAAATCAGTTACTTGTGGGATCATTGTAGTTCTTAAATATATAATACAACTTAAGACCCAAAACTTAAAAAAATCCAGGCATTAAGGCAAATATCTTTTCATCCACCTTTACCGTACTTTCTGCTGGATAATAAAATTCTGTTTCAATGTTGCCTTTGCAGGTTTTTGTGATTCCTCTTCTGGATAGAGTTTCCTCAATATCGTCTATTCTGCATTTGGCCTGGATCAATGGTGTCTCTCAGCAGTAGAACGCTGAGTTTGGAGAATGACCTATTCAGGGACAGCAGCAGCAGCAGTAGCCTGTTCTCCCTCGGTCCTGGAGACGGAGCCTGCAGCGAGGGGGGCAGTTTAACTTCCTGCGACAGTCCTGAGGCGGGGAACTTGGGAGCTATGCGCAGCTCCAGCCCCGGAGAGGAGGAAGATGAGGAGGAAGAAGATGAGGATGATGGGGCACGTCTGCATATTTTTCTGGGAGCAGCAGGAGAAGAGGAACCTGTGAGTCAGGAGCCTAAGCTGCCAGAATTCCCTTTCCATCCCTCCTCCCCATTCTCCCCCACCCTGGAGGACATAGAGGAGTTCTTGATGGAAAAGATGGAACTGGTCAAAGAGGGGCTAATGGCTCCTAAAGAGGAGGCCTCTCCTCTACCATGCAGCTCCAGTGAATCTCCATCCTCCACTGCTCCCCCAACCTCCTCCTCAGAGACTTGCAGTGATCCAGGGACTAGTACCTCCCATAGCACTTCCAGCCCAAACACCCCTCAGAATGAGCAAAACAGCCCCAGCCCAGCTGACCCTTCCCCTTCAGCCCAAGTAACTCCCTCAGCATCCACCTTAACCCCCCCAATGCTCCTGGGTGCTCCGCTGGTTCTCCAGCTCCAGCCTTTACCTCTGGCCCAGCCTCAGACTCCAGCAGGCTCTCCTCCTGGGGCCCAAAATGGCATTTGGCTCACTCATCTCATCATGGGTCTCCAGGGTACTACAGGACAGAATCTTACCCTGCTGGCCCCCCAGGTGCCCTCCAGCCCCACCACCTTTTTGTCACTAAACAGTGGAGATACTAAGTCAGCTGACCAGAAGTACGTGAAGATTGCCCCTCTGCCCATCACAATGAGGACTGTAGAGATTACGGGCGTGACAGGGGTCGGGGCCCAGGGCAACGGTCTGTTGAAGGCCATGGCCCCCCGTATGACCAGAGTGCCACCCACAGAGAGGGTCCATAAGTGCTCCCACCCCGGCTGTGGGAAGATGTACACCAAAAGCAGTCACCTGAAAGCTCACTTCCGCCGGCATACCGGAGAGAAGCCCTACACGTGTAGCTGGCCTGAGTGTGGCTGGAGGTATGTGACATAACGTGAACTGCACCAGGTTTAACAGTAAATACTAAGTTTGAAACGGAGATTAATGGAATACACAGAGTTTTTGGGAAGAGTCTGAGTAACAGATCCATAAGTTGGAAGGCTTATCAGACACCAAGATACTGCGCAGTGGTTTATAATACAATGAGGGAGGAATTTACAACTCTAAAAATAGTTATCACAGCACATCATCTTATCCTCGGCCCCAACAATAGTAATCTAACAGGAAGGTACACATACTTGTTTGCCCAACTTGCATCAAAGGTTCAATCTTTTTGCTAGACTAACCTTTTTGTCCTTTTTAACATAAACACTGCGTTGGTGGCAGTGTTTATGTTATCCAGCATATGCCAGTTTGTAGCCAGTATTGTGTATAGTGATGAAAATATTGCAAGCCTAAATGTCTGGTGGAAAATATGCCAAATCAATAGTCCAGTATTGTGTGACCTATAAAATATGTTGACAACTGAAAAGTCCTACATTTTTGGGAACAGACTAACAGATCAAGGCAGTGGTATGCCAGCAGCTTCTGTCTTTTGCTCAGTAAAATATCTGTTTTGTGTCTTAGGACTGTCTCTGTAGGAATCCTATCCATAATGTCAGACAATAAAAATAACAATCTGCGCCTGTGTACAGTGTGCACAGTGTACATTGCCGCTGCACACTGTTCTGAATACTACACAATTAACCATCTTGTTTCTTTAACTTTCACTCAGGAGCGGAAACCATCCTTTAAACTTGAAAGAAATAATGATTTGACATTTGTTGTGATAATTATCAATATCAACTAACATGAAAATGTTTATATTGATAAACTTAAATGTTTAATGAGTTGTCAAAATTTTTGTTCCAATCTGTTGATCAACTAGTTGACTGGATTGAGTAATAATTTCAGAATAAAATTCACCTAAGAATAAATACATGACTATACCAGAGTTTCAAAAGATTTTCTCAGGGCCAACATACCCATCAGATGACATTAACCAACATAAACGGAAGGAATAGTGATTAAAAACTAGTACTTGATTTATACATTTCAAAAGATTTTATTTTTAACATAACAACATATTGGAACCGTTTTACCCGAGCAGTCATGTATTCATTTACAGTCAGGCCCAACTAATCTCCTTCTCTTCTAGTGTTAACAGAGAATGTTCCTACCAGTTCAGTCCTGTCATTTGTACATTAAATGTACATTGCACCAATCCTCAACGAAAAACTGCCTAATTTAGCTGCACACAATACACCATTGCTTATCAAAGTATAAGCAGTTAAACTTCTGTGAGTATAATGTTGAATGAAAGGAATTCAACATTATACTCACAGGGGTTTAATATGGATGCAGTTCTCTACATCATACTGTCACTCAACATACATTGTATTTGAAATCACTCCCAACATTTACTGACACGCAAACCTTCAGTAGTTTTACAATGTAAATGAGTAAATACAGTCAGGCACTTATGAGTCATCATAATGGATTTGATATCTGATAGCTACACTGGCTAGTAGGGTAAAACATGGTGATTCATAGGGTCTGCAAAAAGTCAGGGCCCCAGAGCAGCAGTCTTTCTGTGGGCCTAGAACTCCTTGCTATGACAAATTCGGTGCATGTGTTCTTATCACTTAATGGATAAATTAGCTAATGGGCCAGTCTGATAAAGCATCCTTTTAATTCCCTTTCTAACTGTGTTCCTTACACCACCCATCTGTTCTTGTGTTGCCAGGTTCTCCCGATCCGATGAACTGTCTCGTCACCGCCGCTCTCACTCTGGCATCAAGCCATATGAGTGCTCGCTGTGTGAAAAGAAGTTTGCCCGCAGTGACCATTTATCCAAACACACAAAGGTCCACCGCAGCTCCAGGCCCAGCAGGATTATCAGAGCCACTGTGTGATACCTTCAGCTGGCCTAAAACCTGCCTTGCATCCTTCCACCCTATCTGTCTGGGCTGGCTTTGACCAGGGTGGGGTCCGGGTCTCCCTCAGGACTTTCGGTGCTTCAGAAGCAGAACTTTCAGAAAAAAATCACGAGGACTGGCTGCGGTTTCACCCTCATCATTTCCTTATTTCCTCTCCCCTCTGCTGTTTACTTTTCATTGTTCCTTCTGAGCAGCTCATCCTATACTAAGCTAACAGCCACCTCAGGAAAAACTCGCCTGAAAGTGGATTTCCTGGCCTACACACATATACAAACACAAACGTAAAACAAAAAACATCAACAGGAGACAGTCTTACTGAAAGGCCCATCTTGCAACCGCTGCTTGCACTACTGCTCCTGTTACCAAGCTGCCAGGTGCTGTTGAGAGTAGGGTGGCAACAATAATTGGAGCGTCTGTAATTATATTATCTCCTTTCTTCTTTTGCATTGGCCCCATTCTTGAAGCCAAACTCCAGGGTCCACATGGATAAAGCTCCCCACTGTTTTTGTATGTTGTTAAAGTGAAGATTTATTCTTTAGTATCACATTTATGCCATGTGTTCTAATCATGAGACTTGCGATGGACTCAATTCACATGGCAGAGCATGACAACCATCTGTGTGGGGTGAAATTCTGATTAAAGGAACAGAAGTGTCCTCTAAGTACTTAGATGTTCAGAGTTACTGTTCACTCTGAATGAATGGTATGGCTCTTGATATTAAGAGTAAATGCTGAGACATTGATTAAGTCATACTAAATGTGGATTTGTGCACAGTTCAGCTGAGCTGAGAAAGTCCCTAAACCTCTGATGTTATATGCATTCAGACCTGGCCTTTATTGCATTCGTCCAACCATAATCTTCCTTTTTTTGACCCATATGCCTTTTCTCAGTCCCAGTATGCCCTAATCTCTATCGATGCCTTTGTCCATATCACAAAACCTCACTTGATCCTACTGTTGTACTGTTATCATATGACTGCTCTTATTTAACTGTGACTCAGAACTGGGGTTGCCAAACCAGAAATCCCTGTTCTGGCCCTGTGAGAGCATGAAAACGACACCTGCAGTGTGTGACAGTTTATAAGCTGTTTGTTCTCTGAAATTCTCTTGAAAATCATTGGGCAGCCGACTTATGTGGCCTAGAAAACTACTCGGCCTATATGTTATACTTTGGCTCAATGGTTCAAAAGTGCTGTGAAACACTGCTCTTTCTTATTTACAGTAGCAGTTACTGTAAACATTTTTTTCTGTTGGTTATAGCAACAAGAAAAGCTAATAGTTTAAACAGCTGGAAAGGCAGCTAACATCTATCCAATCATCTGTATTAGCATACTCAATATAATATGTACTTAACATGAAAAACAAAGATAACGTGTACAGCTTGTAGCCTTTATATGTAGATGTTTTTTTTTTTATCAGAGGGTTTTCAATCAGTGCATTAAGCTATTCAGTCGTGTTTCTGGAGAGGTTTTTGGTCTGTTATGTGAGTTTGATTGTAGTGTGATCAATCTGTGGAATGTCAGACTGATCATGGTCTGGGATTAGGAGTCCCACTCTACCCATTCACAAACTATTAAGCTGAATCTGCTGGTCTCAAGTGCACTTGTGTTAGTGGAAAGTCAGAAACAGTCATTGTGCTCTTATGGTAGTTCCAGAAAATGTACCAGACCTGTAAAATGCCAAAAAAAAAAAAGGATATCTTCCAGGGAAGGTTAAACTGCACTGTGTCGTGCAGTCACTATTATCATTTGTTCTTTGATCTCAACACTTTGGTGCTTGTAAACCTACCAGTGCTTCACATGAAGAGACTGTATAACAGAAAGCTTCACATTAACTGGATTGTCTCTGTTGAACCAGCAGACACTTGCTATAACAAATTGTAAGCTACTGGCAATCTTAACTTAGCTCAAGAAACATTGGTGCTTTTGGATGAACTAAAACGTAGAGCACTTTTGCATGTAGCAGTGCACAGTCATTTACATAGCAATCATACACATTTATTTGTCTTAGCATTATGGATACACTAGATTTCATTCTTTAAAAAACAACAATGCTTAGTAAAGTAGAAACCCATTCAAAGCAGACAGACGGGCAGACGTGTTTATCTGTCTGAACCAGTGCAGTCTTTGTGTCTGAGCCTCCCCAGGCTGCTTCTACTGACCTACATCCAGACCTGTATTCCCTAATCATCATCCAACTCTCTCTCTATTTCTCTCCCAGTCCTGCCTGTGTGTCTGGTTGAAAACAGGCTGTATTTTTCTTTCTTTCTTTTTTTTTTTTGTTTTGAATACCAGAAATGCTATTTTCCTATTTGCAAAAATAAAAAACAAAAAAAAAAGAAAATGCTTTTGCTTTGTTGCTATTTGAATGTTGCTTATTAAAAAGATCTGTTATTCAGATAGTGTATTATTAGCATTTGTAATGAAGTTAGATATTTATCTGGGCTTGCGCATGTATGAGAAATTCGACAATAACAGAAATGTAAAAGTATAATCATTAATACCCACTACCATTTTATATAATACTATAATAATCTTATTTTGTGTAATAATGTGGTGGAAAGTGCATTTACTGAAGTACTAGGCTTAAAGTTGCACACATTATTAATTTTATATCAAGAATGGATCAAATGATAAGGTGGTCAAAGGAACTGTTTGAGGAAACTTGCAGACAGTTATCACCCAGCTCTGCAGTTCCCTCTGCTCTGCGGAACCTTTTAGCATCTTTTGAGCTTGTTTTGGTTTTCAGGTACGCAACTTTACTGTTTTGGTTCTCTCATCACTGTTGTCACACTCATTTCCAGCAACAGAAAACTGGTAATCATTTGAAATGACAAACCCAACCCAAAACCTCTTAGCTAATTGTTTTTGGTTTCAGGTCCAGGTACTCTACCGTTTTGGTTCAGTGTCACTTCCCTCATCAACCTTTTTTCCTGCCTTAAGCAAGCAGCTATTTTCAGCAAAAAAAAAGCTCTGATAAAAAGTGTACGCTACCCACCCAATACAAAATCAAAGACCTTTTGGAGCACAATTCCATATGCTAAACATTGCATGTTTATACGGCTAACATGTTAGCAAACAGTTGCCTATTAACATTCAGATGAGATGATATGGAGCAAATATTAACATTTATTTGGAGTCATGGTTCTGACCAGACAAATGCAAGCAGTCCAAACTCTCTTCTTAGGAATTTTCGGTGTTTGCCAGCTTCTATGACATGAAAGTGGTCTTTTGCTGCATATGTTCTCCAGCTAGTTGCTGACTTTCTATGCTATTTGTTGTTTGGCACATAGAATACAGTACACTGGGTTTATTATAACTTGATTGTAGAGAACAGTGGCCTGCTGCTGTTGGAAATTAGGCTAATGAACCAAAGCAGTACTTTTATGGGCAGTTAAACCAAAACAACAGGGTAAAAGAAGCTAAAAAGCTCCTTAAACTTCAAAGCAACTGCAGTCAGATGACTCAAGCAGCCTCTAACATTTTGACCCCTTGTATATATAGTAATATCGATTAGTGCAGGTTTAAGATTTAAAACCCCTTTGATTCTAAGATAAATACATCCAACATCATCCTCTAACTCCACCTCAACAAGCAACAACTTTAAAATGCTGCTTACACATACTTGCATTGGAAATACTCCCTCAGAACTGTTATGTATAGAAACATATATATATAGATAAAATCACTCTTTTTGTCACCAAAGCTTTTACAGAACATATATGAACCTTCAAACAATGGCAGGCTTTGTTATCATGGCAGACAAAGTTACCAGCCTGCTCTCCTTTCACTGTCTCTCTAGTCACCGCCTCTCTACTAATTTGCCCAGTGACTGTCTCACTGAAATGACACCAATCTGAATTTCCTGCAGCGCTGAACGACAGCAGCGATTACAGCACAGTGTGGGTGGCAGGATAACCACATCAAGGCCACTCCAGTAAGTCTCTGGATGAAAACATGCTGCAGGCTTTCAAATACTGATCTGACTGCTGCAGTATGGTGTAATATCTCTTAGTTCAATATTCAAGAGAGCAGAGAGGAAGCTATCTCCATGCATATCAGGTTGGAATTTCTGGCTGTTGATGTTTTCCAGTTGTGTTTGGCTGGGAGGGAGCACCCGGAGGAAACAGGGACCAGCTTCAAAGCAAAAATCTGTGTTGCCTCCTTTCCTGCTCTACTGTCTCTAATCTGGGATGATGCAGTCTAAAGGAGCCGCTCATGTCATTTCTGTCATGCTGTTTTGACTCATAAACTGTAGCTGAGGCAGACATCTGAGAAGAAAATAGGCCAGACCAGCTGGACAAGTGGAAGAAGGGGGTTTCCTTTTAGAAATGAAATGTGGCCACAGGCTCTACTGTAATAAGAGTAGCTGTCCAATAGTTGTGACCAGAGGTTACTGTAGGACAGAGCACTGTACTGTCTTTAAAAAGGCACAATATGACAAGAACATCTTCCTTCTAAAGATTAAGAGCAGACGGGAATGTTTTTGTTCTACTTTAATGGATAGCTTAAAGCAATTACTTTGACAATTAATAATCAACTTATTTTGAGAATGAATCAATATGATGATGGATCAAAAAATAATGTACGAATGAAATAATGATGAAAGAAATTGCTCATAGTGTAGTTCCTCCCAGTTCTACGAAGCTTTTCTGCATCCTTAAGCTTGATACTTTTTCAACCAGGCAATTTACATTTACGTTTTCATTCATTCTCACTGTTCTCATCATTTTTTTTTCTTAGCAAAATAGCTCTGATAAATCCACTATGACCAACCAAACAGCAGACTGGCCGGTGAACACACAGTGGACCATTTAGCCACTACAGAGACAGATACTTTATCAGAAGTTGGTGAAGACCAAGAAAGAGCTAAAGGTAGAGTGAATATTAGACCAAAAACATGACCCCAAATAAATGCTAATGTTGCTGAGTCTGATGTAGTGCTGTAATTAAAGGTATAATATGCAGAATTTTCCTAAAAAAAAAAAAACAATGTATAGACTCATACAAAAGCAATTCCTCTGTGTGTTTATCTGCAGAGATCATGCCCTCTGCTTTTCTTCTTGTTTTCCTCTTATTTTGCTGTGTTTGGGACATTTCAGGGCTGCAACCTTTGGACAGTAGGTGTGTAGCACCCAGCAAATAAAAGCATGCAGGATGTGAGGGTGGGAGTAAAACATAGCGGCCATGTTACACCTATCTCTGTCTCTCTCTTCCCTCTCTGTTGGTGTCATGGATTTATAAAGAGCTGCAGGTCTGTCTGTCTGACTGAGGATGAGGCTTAGCTTTGGCTGCATTCATTCAAAATCCAGTAGTGCAACACCTTCCCACAAGGTGGTGTAGAGGCGTGAGTGTGTTTATTTACACTTTAGAACTTAACCACTGTGGAACAATCAGAACACTTTATCTCTGCGATTCACTGCTTTGTTCTCACTAACCCTCTATTCCCTCTATTCGTCCACTCTCTGGCTCACTTGACTACTGCTGATCTCCCTCTCCCTCTCTCTCTTAAGCCAGGGAGGAGGGGCCAACTTTGAAAGGTGTGTTTACAAATGGGAACTGATAAATCCTGTATATTATACCTTTAATTATTGTTTTCATAATTGATTAATTGAGTTAAATTAATCTGGTGTTTTTATCTATAAAACGTCATAGAATTTTGAAAAATGCCAATTACAGTATCTCATAATCCAAGGTGCTGAGATGTCTTGTTTTGTCCAGCTAACACTCCAAAATTATCATGTGTGATGAGGACAAGAAATGTAATTATTTCATTTTTGACAAAGAATTTACAGAAAAACATTATTACCTTAGATTCCCTTTCATTAATTATAACATACTGTATATTCATAAATAAAGTAAAGTGCTGGCTTCCAACAAAATATGAACACACAATAAACCTGGAGAAAATGTAAATCTAGAGTAGATTTCTCTCTCTGCTGTGATGAGTCCCTCAGGAAATCAATCCAGAAGCACCACTTTATAAGTAATAACCCCATGGTCTTTTACTACATCACATTAAGAGTTGAATAGTCCTGATATGTTTTGGCTGAATGTCAGGATCATATTAGGACTGATTCTATGCTCTGATTGGATGCCATTAAGTGCAACCAAAAGTGCTGCTGAGTTGGTTGATGGTAGTGTGTCATTGCTGTGACATGCTGCCACTTGGTGGTTAATCTGAAAACATGCATACAGTTTCTACTGCAGAGAAAGATGTTATGTTATGTTGCAGATGACAGCCTGCCTTTAAAAGAAATCACTGCAATGGCATTTATAATGTTCAATTCTAACATGTCTGTTATCGTACAACTTATAAGGACTGCTATGCAATAAAAAATCTAATGTTCAAAACTGAGAAGGAAAAAGGGAAAAACAAAACAAAAAGAGATCAATGGTCTGAACCCTAAATTGCATTAGGTTTTCGCTTCATTTATATAGCAGACAATAGTTTCCAGTTTGTATTTGAGTGTGACCACAGCTGTGACAGATATCAGATCACCAGGCAGTTTTCTTTCAGAGAGTCAGACCATAGTGACTGAAAGTAACTTCACCACTTCCCAGTACAGCTCAGTGCATTCATTCAAGTATAGATAGAAAAGCAGAAAACTTGATGACCTGAGAGGCCTGACTTGTCAGAAATGTAATGAGGAGCAAAACTATTCAGTGCTTTGTAAACTAACAGTAGAATTTAGATGTTGATTATGTGATGCTGGAAGCCAAAGAAATTATTTCACTACTAGAGTAATACATTAGGCAACATGTCTATAAGTGGGGATGCTGCTGCTGCGTTTTGGGTGAGCGCAAGCTTTCCTTCTGTTTGTCCAGGTAAACCAGCAGAGCTTTACAGTGGTCTTGTTTAGATGAATTGATGGCTGTTTCTCAGTCATGAAAACCTGTCTTAGTTATGTATGTCATGTAACTTTTAAATTTAAGTCCAAAATAACTCATGCATCTTACTTACTTGCTACATTAGAGACAGTGGCTTTTTTTGTAGCTGGGAAGTAGTTCAAGTTTTAAATATAATACAAAGGAAGTAGCCACCATATGAAAGAAAAAGTGGAGGCATGCACCCCCCCCCCCCCCCCC
>BRZM01000044.1:4802407-4823270 GCA_033238685.1 Lates japonicus | reverse complement strand
AAGGAGAGCACCCAAAAATACAATTGGGAAAGAAAAAAAACAAACGCTACCCACAAAAAAAAAAAAATGAAGCGCCCCGCCCCCCCCCCCCCCCCCCCCCCACACACACACACACACGACTCTTCACTTGTATTATTTTCATAATGAAATTATCAACAGGTGCCAACAAGATTTACACTGCTTCTACGGTGTATATTGAAAATAAATTGAGATGATCTATCCTGCTGGCACCAAATCAAATTATTTGACAGCGGGGGTGCAATGGCAAAGAAATCGGCCCTGAACCGACTCGGATTGTTTCGGTGGGGGTTGAAACTTGGTTGCGACTGGCCACTGGAACCGCGTGCACGCTCTCCTGCACAGGTAAAGAGACAGACAGAATAAACTTCATGGATTGTCCCAGCATACCCGATGGCCAGTTCGACCATTTTCAGCACTTAGCGATTTGTAGCCTACTTCAGACTGAAAAGTCAGTTTTGATTTCTTAAAACTTGTAAACTGTACACTTGTGTGAGAGATAATGACACGAGCCCACACTGCAGAAAAGAAACAGTGAATCGTGTAAGTTAGAGACATCACACACTTGTGTTCTTCTTCTGGAGGAACCGTGCAGTGATATCACTACACAATGGTAAACATAACAGTCCAAGAAACAAGAGAGGAAGTGACCTCAGCGTGAGTTTAATGACACATTTTGTGCTATCGGGAGCATCGGAATTTTGACGAGCGCACACAACCATTACAATGGGAGTTATCCTTTACAGGGGATTCTGAGATATAACATTTAATATTAAAGAACCTAAAAATCGCATCAAGGCGTGAAACAGTTGAGGTTAAGGATATTGCTTAACCTCCAATATTCTGTGAAAATCTTATTTTAGATGTTCTATTTTCTCTGAACTATCACAGTTTTTAAATATCGTAATAAAAATGCTTAAAATGCATGATTAAAAAGTATTTACACCTTGGCATCGCAACTCAAAGCAACTATTTCCTGCACAGTTTTAACCTTAAAAACGGCAGCAACCAACTCACAAAATCCCGTGTGTGTCCCCGGGCAAGATTTACGAGGAACAATGAATGCAGCATTATTTCCTGTTCCAGGGATATATCGTCAGTACAAACCAAAGGCAGTTTAATGCATTTTATGTTCAGGTATTTGCTTGACACTGTATTTGAAAGTTGTTTCCCGAGCTATGGTAGTATAGAAAGGTTTCCAGCAATGTTTTGGGAATATTTGGACGTGGCTCGACGACTTGGAAATTCAGCGGTCCCTACGAGCGAGGTAATGTTAGCAGATGAGCTAACGTGAAGCTAGCTAACAGCTAACTTACAGTTAGCTAACTAACATCAGTGCTTTGATTTGTTTGTCTCCGCCACTGTTCACGCACACGCTAAACAAGACAGTGTCATTTGAGCTCCACCATGCGACTTTAAATAGTCGGGAAAACAAAAACACTGCTAGCCTGTGGTGACGGTACCGACACTAACATTTTCCATCAACAAGTGGTCTTTTATTTTGCTTTGTGTAAGTGCCTGATC
The DNA here is from genome assembly GCA_033238685.1 of Lates japonicus. Classification (NCBI taxonomy): domain Eukaryota; kingdom Metazoa; phylum Chordata; class Actinopteri; family Centropomidae; genus Lates; species Lates japonicus. Next base: position 4,821,728 of record BRZM01000044.1, on the reverse strand, counting down.
TGATAGTACAAACTAGTCACTCCAACCCAAACGTTTCTATCGTATGAATAATCCATGTTCTATGACTGATTTGACCTAGCTGACGTTATCTCACTGCTCCGTAGATAACGTTTGCTGTTAATGTCAGACGTTACATAACATACATTGGTAATCTTTTTTCCATGGTAGAATTTTTGACACTGTCCTATTTTCCCCTGATATCATCGGTTTTAACATGACAGTCCGGGACAGATTGAGTGTGGGGGGGGTGTGTCTCCAACCCAGCAGGTCTGGATGAGTCAGGGCAGATTTACTCGTCCTCATAAGAAGCTTACACACACACACACGTTGACAGATACTGACGGGGAGAACACAAGTCATAGTCAGTCTGTAACATGGCGTGGACAAAAATAGCGAAAATATCACATGAAAACTCAGCAACACATACAGTGTGTGTCAACTTATAAACAATAACTTGTGTGGTTCTTCAAGGCAGTATTAGTAGTTGTGGTGTGAATTACAATAATAGAAGCGATTTTAAAAGTGAAACACCTGAAAGATACAAATGTGTCACTTGCAGAAGTGGACTCTCGCTGACATTTTCATTTGTGTCACTGCATAAAAACAGTCCCATTTCCTGGGCTTTTCAATAGTGGCAATCACAGATGTGGACAGTAAGTGCACTGGTTCACAGATGCCTCATCAGAACATCTGCAATGTGGGAGGCTGCCCTTCACAGATGATCACTGGTGTTGTTGGATAGATTGGGTCATAACAAGTAACTTCTTAAAGCTGTAGTATGACAGTTTATATCATAGTGCAATTGATGAGTACAGCCACACTTTTGCCTTTGTGGGGCTATGATAGTTGACAATCACAGAGGGTACCTCTCCTACATGGCCCAAAGATTAAGGTGACCTGGTCTGACATACCACCTAAATCCACTGGATGGAAAAATGGTGCAAACATAATTTGATTTATTATTATAAATATACATGTAGGTTTGGGAGGTGTAATTCTTTATGTACTTGCTGCAATCCCTGAAAATTGATGCCATGATATCATATTTACCACATCTGATTGCTAACCTGTTTCCTGAGGAAAACCCCACAACATGTCTGTACTATGTCTTTGTCATTCATTGCATCTGTACATAACGTCTCGGTTATATGTCTTAAATCACGAATATAGCCTACAGTTATTTTGATAATTCAACCTAAGCTTAAAACATCAGGTCTAAGTTACCCTTATGGAACAGTTTGCAAGTTTGCTCAAATCAAGGTTTCCATAAATAGTCTCACTATAGTGATCTCTGGGGCTGGGTTTCAGACTTTTTTTGTGTTGACCAAAATGTGTCCATAGCATAAAGTATCAACTACCACCAGAAGTTGACGTTTAATGTGTGGTCGGATTCCTAGTTTACATGTTCCTTAATTGGATATTTCCTGATTTACATAACAGTCCTATTAATTTTAGACCGCATTGTTAAGGCCTACTTTATTTAGATTCTTGTAAAGCTGATTTGGAGCTACAATAATTAGTTAACCGATTACTGGGTAACAATTTTGAATACTTCTCAAAGGTGTCAAAATTTTGTGTTTTCTCTGTCAGATATAATAGTAATCTGAATACCTCTGGGTTTTGGACTGTTGGTTGGACAAAACAATACATACAGACATGTCACCTAGGGATTTTGTTCATTTTTATGACATTGTATAGATAAAACTATTCATCACTAATCAACAAATAATCAGCAGATTAATTTATGATAAAAATAATCATTAGTGTCAGCCGTAAGCTGCCTCGTGTTTGGACAAAAATAAACACTGATGCATTGCTTATGCTACATATGTTTGGGATAACTTTCTTTGTTTCTTAGTGTATAAAAGAAAATGTTTTGGTGTTGGTACCGAAATGCAGGTATTAAGAGGAAGAGGCCCAGAGGAGACAGGTGGACAACTCACTGTTAAGTGTAAGAAAAGCTCCATCAAACGTAGGGCACTATCTGCCAACAGTGGCTTTGCTGGCAGGGAGGCTAGCCCTTCTCCGGCAGCTGTATAGAACTATAATACAATTATAGAAGCATAATATAAGGTATATGATTAAGATATAACTATACAAATACAGTCATATGAATTTTGTATACAAAGTTCAAAGAAGCCAAAGGGCCTCAAGTCTGTTGTAGTGTATGTTCTTCATAATAGGCATTGAAAGATATTTATTAAGAGCTTTAGATAGAGGCAACAAATTAACCTGGAACATACAGCAAAATAGTTTTTTCTTTTTTTGTTAGCAAAAATGAGATGGCATTAAGGTATTAAATAAGGTGTGAGATTCCAAGAAAATGCGTCCTTACATACTGCTCAACAGACTGAAGAGTGGTTTAGTGAAAAGCAAATTATTGTCCGCCTCTTTGTTCACGGCCTCCTCAACCATCAGATGTAAACACCACTGAAGCTTCATGGGAAGTAGGTTTCCTCCTCTTTCATCTCTCAAACAACTACAGGCTGTCAGGATGCAGACAGCAGGACAGACAATGCAGAAGCTGTTCTGGAGACAGAGCCTCTGCTTTCTATGAGATACTTAATAGTCAATGCAGTGTTTGATGTTTCTATAGTATCCACCCACATTATATACATTTATACCTACCCTGTCTTCAATTTTGGCATGAACACCCCCATCTACCGTCTGTTTTTATCTGCAGGAAGTTTTTCCTCTGGTGACAAGAGGAACCTGTTACTTTTCTCTGGACAACATGTAATTATTTGATGCTTCAGAACTGCACTCAGCTGACGTGACAGGCAGTAAGGATTGTAACTCAAGAAGTTTTAGGTTGACTTGTTTGAGACGCAAGTGGGATGCACCAGTTACCTATGCTGGTATTCAGCCTGTTCCAGGCACATATTGGACAAAACATCATAAACCTAAAACAATGAAATATTGTCCACTCCTGACAGGCGCAACTAAATTAGTGAGGCAGATGTCAATCAAACACAATCTATATGTGCCCACACAGAGCTGAGAGGAGGCCTAATCCAAAGTGAAAACACTTGTGTGGGTGTACCACCAGTAATCATGGCCTCTAATCTCTGCATAGTATGCTGTGCTGAAAAAGCTGCAGCAAAGCCCCTCAGAAACATCAAAGACATTGCCAAATGTGGGTTTGCACCTTAGCTGAGAAAACAATACACTTAAGCAAAAGTCTTTGTTCACAGTGTTGCTGACAACCCACAATTTACCAGAACAAGGCTCCGAAATACATGGTTACCTGTTAGTGAAGCATAATTAAAGCACATTTGCAACTAGTATTGGCCATCATTCGGTTGGTGTTTTTATGCATTTCACTCCAGGATTAAGACAAAGACAGAACTATGTAAAATAATAGCTCCTGGTAGGCCTGCATAAAGAAAAAAGGTTTTAATGTCCAATAAAATGTTGGTTGTGACATTAACCCTTGTGCCACCATGGAGGCTTTTTTGGTCCATTTCATTATTGATTTTTTGGTTGTGGTAATGCACATGGCATGAATGTTTGCCAAAGATGTGCAATTTTTGTTATTTTAAAATTTCAACCTCAGGTCTTATAATATGTCCATAATACAGTGTGTAAACAAAGTAATTTCCTAGAGGGTCCTAAGGGCAAAAAATTCCCCCAATGAAATCCATTAAAATTAAAATTTTTGATCCCATTGCCAATATAACTCAAAGTCTTGCCCTGGAGTCCTGCCCTCAAAATTGTGTTTTTTACCATTTTTTTCACCGGATTGCCCCATTTTCTCATGTTTAGCCTTCAAAGCACACTGGTTTCCAGGTTTGACTTTTTCCTGTTTTACAGAGCGGACTAATGGAATAAATGTATGCAAATAAAATGGTATGGGTGTTTTGGTATGGATGTCTGTAGGGAAATGCTCTCTGACATTGAGTGAAAGTGCTGCAGCCACGCCCCCAACACCTGCATTTTAATTTATTGTATGGGTACGTCTGTGGAGAAATTAATAACAAATACTTGATATGGATATTTTTAATTATATCCATGCAATACTTTTACTACTTAATTAAGTCAATATATATGTATATATAGTATGTGCTTGTTTTGTGTAGTTTTCTTTCTTTGTCATTACAGCCTAACTTTGAACAGACTGTTACAAAAAGGAATCAAAAGCCAAATATCGAATCAAAATGGTTTACCTAAACTGTCAGACAAAGACTGAATCAGTGCTTGACGTAAGGCAGTAGAGATGGTAGGTCCTGGTCTTATATAGAATGGAAGTTTTGTCTCTTTTTCATAGCTGAAGCAAAATGTATAAACATAAAACCTCATCAAAGGACCAACCTTCATGCACATATGGAAGAAAACAATACTGACGTACTAGCTCTGTGAAACACAGCAAAAATAATGTTATAATGTTAATAGTATACTCATCAAGCAGAAAAAGAGCAACCTCCAAATCCAACTTCAGGCCTTTCAGCTCAAGAACGTCTCTCCACTGCTGGAAAGCCACACCAATATTGACATGGGTCTCACCCCATCATAACCCTTTTTTCTTACATTTTGTTCCACTGACCATTTTCTCTTAGGCTGTTTGTTATTACTCCTTCTCTGCTCTGTGGCATTAGCATACACTGGAATCACTGCTTCTCTTGCTCCCACTGCCCTCTTTAATGCCCTTCCACCTCCTGTGCATGAGCAATTGTCCGGGTTCCAAGTTCTAGAGCCAGGGCTGTGTAGAAACACTGGATTTTTTTTTCAGCACACACCCAGAGGAGTCAGATATTTCTGAATTAGAAAAAAGGTGTATTAGATTATGTTCGCTAACCCTTCCTTTAATAGGAGCCGTAGTGATTATACTACAGAAAAAATGCCATTAGGGCATTTTTTTCTGTTTGGTTTAAAAGATTATTTAACTTATGATTGATTATCAAATTAGTTGGCAAATAATTCCTTCAGTTCTAATTATCAGTGTTACCACCACACCCAGATACCGGTGCCTCATTTCAGGTTTACAATCTTTACATGGTGTTTTGCGAATGGCTTTCATTGGCCCCTGGCTTTTCAATTTACATACTCGTGAATATCATTCTTTATCTCACAGTGTGAGAGGTGTTTAATTTGTTGTGGCCATGATGTTGTGTAGACCTTGCTAGATGTGGATGGCCTAGAGAAGGACTTGTCAGTAGCCACATCTCCGTGCCACATTTTATAGGTCCTAAAAGAACTAGATTTTTTTTTTATTAGGTGTAAACTCCTTATTTCTTAATAATTGGCTTAAAGTTCTTTTATGCACACTCCAGCTCACCAAGGGATGAAGAAGGTGGAAATTTTACACTTTGGACATCTGAATTTCCTGTGAAGCAAATGGGATGGAAGATGTTAATGAAACCACTCTTGAGTTTATTCTGTAGGGTGTATTGTAGCATTATCATCCTGGAATGTGGGAACCACATTAGGGAACAGTCCTGTAAAATGGCCTCTTATTCCTTGGCTGTTAAAAAACCATTTACTGAAATTACACCACATTTCTGCTCATTACTATTAGGTATCCATCAGGCAGAAAGTTTTGTGGAGGTTCTTTGGGCTTTTTAATAATACATGGTGAATAAGATGAATACCGTTGCCCCTGTTGGAATCAGATTTTGTGCTCAGCAGGTTAAAATATGCACTTTTTGTAATTTCAATAGCAGAGTGAGTGACATTTGATCCAGCATCTGTGTGCTGCTATTACTTTGTGCTGCACATACTCTGTGTTACAGCTTACACCCATTCTCTGGTTGAATGACTGGAGGAGAAGAACTTAATTACAGCACTCCATCACTGACATTACTGTCAGAATAAACTGAACTGACTTGCAGCAGTGTGCCCAACTGTGATATTTCTCATAAGTTTATGGAATTCCATACTGCTACCCTGTGAGCAGCAGTTCATTGGTTCATTTGCTATATGATTTTTCTCCTTACTAACTAATTTTTTTTCCCACAGTGATAGACATGGACAATTCTGTCACCCTGTGGCAGTTCCTTCTCCAGCTCCTACTGGATTCCAGTAATGAGCAGCTGATCTGCTGGACCAATGAGGAAGGGGAGTTCAAGCTGCTGCAGGCAGAGGAGGTGGCCCGGCTATGGGGTGCTCGTAAGAACAAGCCCAATATGAACTATGACAAGCTCAGCAGGGCCCTCAGATACTACTATGATAAGGTAAACACATTTCAACTCTGTACTGCAGTGACTAGTCGATTGAAAGTAGCTGCCCTATATTTGATGTGGTAGCTCAGTGTTTTAAAGCAATATCTATGCTCTGAGTATGGATTGTCCATAATATTTTTGACACCCTACAGCACCCTGTAAGCCTTAATTCAATTTAGTTTTTTATTTTACTCCTGTTTTCATGTTTTCATGTTTTCATCCACTCACACTGAAAGTCTTCGAAAGAATGAGAGGGGAAATTTTAGTCTTTGTACTCTTTGCCTTGTTTACTGAGGAATGTCTTCACATAACACAGTGTTGTGTCACAGTTACAGAATATTCCTGCTCTCTTTTTGAACTAGTTTTGAAGGTTCATATCAAAATTGCCACTGAATGAATGAAGTGGGCACAGATTTACAGCTTGAAGGGTGCTTCTTCCACTCCCAGATTCCAAAACATAAAAATGAATATAAATTTGATGGTGCAGCATCCTGCTTCAAATGAGATAGGGTGTGTCATTGTCAGTCACAATTAAACAAATTACATGATGCCTGTGTTGCAGAACAGCATGTGTTTTGAAGCAGCAGCTGGCCACTGCTTCCCCTAACAGCTGCGCCAAAGACTGCACCAGCAAATAGCAAAACACAACCTAATTGTATCTCAGAATGGTTAAGGACCACTGCTCAGTAACATGCAGAGAGAGGGAGAGTGCTGTCTGTCTCCCACTCTGCGTGTGTTTTGGCAGAAGCACTGCCTGACCCTGTGGGCGTTCTGGGCAGGGCTGCTCTGGTATGTTTGGCTGCAGCATTAGTGGCTGCTAGTTTGGTACAGACAGGAAGGACAGAGCTGTCCCACGCGCAAGACTTTTCTGTGGTCTAAGTCTTCTATTTTTTACTTTTAGTGCCTCTTTGGTATGGGCATACTACATGAGGGAAAATCTTGCTTCTGCTCTCACTGTGTGCCTTCTGCCTGGATGATAATTATGAAGTAAAAAAAAAATGGTTATGTTATTAACCAATAAACTAATATCTTGTTCTGCAATTGCTTTTCTGTGTCTTACAGAACATCATTAAGAAAGTGAACGGTCAGAAGTTTGTCTATCGCTTTGTGTCCTATCCTGACATCCTGAAAGGAGATGTTGCTACCCGAACAGAGGGTGGGGATGTGGGTGCTGGGGGCATTCCTTCCCTAACAAGGAGGGAGAGCATTTTACAAGAGGGTGAGTCTGGTGACAGAGTCAAGGTAGGAGGTAGTACAGCAGTTCTGGGCTCAAGCACCAAGCAGTCAAACCGTAATGACTACATCCACTCTGGCCTGTACACCTCCTTTACACTCAACTCATTGCAAAATGGACGCCAGCTCTTCAAGTCCATTAAAATAGAGAACCCAGCAGAGAAGATGGCAGACAAGAGGGGTCTCACTGCCACAGCCCAGAGCCAGGAATCATTGCCTCAGCCACAACAGCAAACTGCTTTGCCATCCGTCATCAAGTTTGGAAACACACCTCCGAAGTCAGCACCAGCACCACCTTCTCAGGTTGCCATAGACCCGACCCTGATGTCCAACCCCTTAGATCCTCTGCAAGTTCCACCCCAGAGGGCAGAAGACATCAACGCACACTCCTCCCTGCCACCCCAGTCCGTCTACTCATTTGAACACATCCGCCCATCAGAACCAACATTCAGCTTACCAGACCTGACCTCAGCCAGCCCATCTCCAAGCTTAGTGCCTGAGTCCTCCCAGGAGCTGGTGATTGACAGTGACATTGAGTCTGGATCATCTCAGCCTGCAGATACTCAGGCACCAGAGCCTACAGATGCTCAGGCACAGGAGAAGGCTAGTATACTTACAAACACATATCACATAATACAAATATCAAGAAAAATATTTTTTATAGACCCTGAAAATGTTTTTTGTTTTTTTTTCTTTGTACAACCTGTGGGGTTCTACTGAACAACAAGTGTTCATCTAAAGTTAAAACAGATTTGGTTGCTTGTTTTTTTGTGTGTTCTTCTCCCTGGTTTCAAGCCACTTGCATGATGGAAAAAAGCATGATGTGAGGCACCATTCACAGTTTAGCAACATTTGAATCACAATCTGATAACAGTTGCAGGGTTGTTTGCTTACCTTTCTAGGTCACTGTCAGTTTACTCTGATCAAAACACACCTACACGTGCTTTATAAAGTGGATTAAATAACTAAGTTAGTAAATTCAAGATTCAAGATTCACTTTATTGTCCTACATTGTAGGAAATTTGACTTGGTAATCTGCCCATGCTGCATCCACAAACATTTCACATAAACAAAAGACAAAGCAGGACACCTACAGAGAACAAAAACGGTGATCTAAAAGACCCTACAATGCTCTGAAGAACCAAGGGCTTGTGTGTTCATCACTATGAGCATACCTGTGGCATATAAGTAGTAATTTGATCAGTTATTGTGGTAAATATCCTTTGATATATCTTTATATTATAGCTATTATTATATATCGATATTTAGCAGTCACTCAGCATCCCACCCTAAAAACTACCAGCGCAGCAGGTAATAATGGGAAATAAGATTAGTTTCACTTTTATATTCGCTCAGGATGATCAACAATAGTTAGCTGCCTCACTTCTTTTCAAGCCTGTGCTGGAATATTTTTTAAGGCTGAGAAACAGTATATGGGACTGTGCCAAAACTAGTGAATAAGTATTATTTATGCTGTGCTCCAGCTTAACTGAACATAATAAATTAGCTGTGTGTACTGCCATACACAACATGGACTTTGTTGATGTATTGACCCAGATATTCTAGAGTGTGCCAAGTGTAAAGCGATGAAATCAAAATAATGCGTAGATAACATCTTTATCTGTCTCTCTGTGTCCACCAGGTGGACAGTGCTATCAGTCTGCCTGGAGATGAGATCAGTTTGGTGGACGCTGAAACCAGTTCATCCTCAGTGAGCAGCAGCACCACAGTCAGCACTCAGAGCTCAGGAAAGACACGAAAACCACCGAAAATCCTGCAGATCAGCCCACCAACTCTGCTGGTCACCACCTCTGATTTTTCCCCCATGAACCTTTGCAGCCCCTCACTACCTACTGCCTCTCTCACACCAGCAATGCTTCAGGTAAGAGTGTGGTCTTATCTAGGGATGGGTGATATGGACATACATTTTATCACAACATTTTCTGGTGTTTATTGCGATAACGATATAAATGATGATAACACCAACACCATGTTATCACAGCGCTTCCCCTAGGATGTCTGTTACAATGTGTGTATGTGTGTGCGTGTGTCTTGCACTTAATGTAGCAAGTTGTCAACCTGTTTCCGCTGCAGCTCTGTTCCTGTGGGTGTCCGTTTATCGATATTATTGTGGGATGACTAATTCTTACCGTGGGGAATTTTTTTAACAGTATATCGCAAACAAAACTTTATCGCCCATCCCTAGCCTTATCTTGATGTTGTTGTAAAATGAATTTTACCTAAGGTCACAACACGTGAGCAAAAATTTGTGGCATGACAGCTGAGAATGGTTAATCAGACTTTAAAATAGATAATAAATGTGGACCACTTTGCAAAATAATTGTATTCAGTAACAACAGTTAAACATGGGATGGTGGCACTTTACAGCACTGGCATCAAAGTGATGACAACGCATATAGATATGATTGAACTTGATAATAGATGGCAACACCAGTATTGGCAGCATTTGTTTTCAAGCATGTGGGAGAGAATTATGCCAGTGCCATAAAACTTCTCTTTGACTGAGATTGAAGGTGTTAATGATTAACTACATTTATCATTCTGTGTAGCTAAATGCTTTCAGCAACAAGTGAGGCAGTCAAATGATCCTAATCCCTTCCTGCTATGTAATCTTTTTCTCTTTTTTATCACCAACATGGCATCATCCATCACATAGAGCACCACCTGAATTATTTGTGAGAACCACACAACGTATTGTCCAGTGGCTGACAACATGGGCTTCAGTACATCATCAAGATTATTTCAGATGGTGTTAGATCACACCTGCAAAACTGAGTAAAAAACAAACATTTGGCCTGGTCATTCTGCTCTCAACAAAAGAGGAAGATGCTTTGATGCAGCAGAGACTAACGATGATAATCATTAGATGATAAATGGAAATTGCTCTTTCAGTGCTGGAAAGTGTTGAAGTTATTAATTACAGTAACTGTCATACTGTGGTCCATTTTGCCATGACCAAGGGTAGTATTACTCTTGCATTTGGTCTTGTAGCTTTAGATGTATATATTCAAATGATTTCTTGGTAATGTTTGCTTGCAGCTCAGGTCCAGTCAGGTGGCATGGCAAGTAGCATTTTAGGTTCACCAAAATTTTCTCTGCCAACAACCTGTCTGCTCTTGACCAAGTTAGTTAAAGAACAAGTTTATCCAGAAACTTAACCCTTAATCAAAATATGTGTATACTCTGCAGGTTTGCTGCTGTGCATTTATCCTAAGTGTGACCTTAATGACTTAATGGCCTATCTGGAAATATGTATTTAGATTAACATGTTACCTGTCAGTTTTAGTCATGATTAAGCTGTATTGACTTGTACTGCAGTCGGTTTGATTTAGTCTGGGTTTGCTGAAATAAACATGCCCTATGATCAGGGCAACGCATGTCACTACTAGATCCTACAGGAGGTGGAACAAACAGTGGGACATCCTCTCACTGCATCATTTTGAAGAGACAACAGTAACTCATGTCGCACAGCTACAGTATATGAGCTGCTAGTGAGCTTATAAAGGATTGTTCCCAACTGTTTTGATGTCTCATAGCGTCGTTTGCTTCAATAATGTGATGTCGCCATACTATTGGATTGACTTGTATTTTCTTTGTTAACTGTTTGCCACGCAGTTTTTTTTTTTTTTTTTGTAAGTTCCTTACTCCTTGACATTCATGCCACAGATAAATGCATGCCCCATAAAGTGCACCAGTACTACATGAATAAAAATCATTAAAATTAGTTAGAATTCATAGTGAAATGTATTCAGCCTTTTGTTGTAGCCATTTATCAAAAATCTTATTTTTTCTTTGAGAGAACAGGTTTGTTGATTTATATTTTTCATTGCAGAAGTTGTGCAAAGCTCAGTGCTACTTTTTGAAGTGATACTGCTATCTAAGTAGCACCTCTAAAATGTATAGACATCACAAATAATATGAAATGAAAAGATACGTTATGTTTAGTTACAGTTATACAGTTATTTGCCTCTCCATTTATTATGTGTGGTGAAGGGAGAGGTCCCGTAATGTGTAGAAATTAATAGCTGCTTTCAAGAAAAAAACCTATTGTTTATATCACAGACTAACCACATAGAAAACACATCAATAGACAGGCATCATTATCTAACTGAACAGAGTCAAGAATTGATTTTGCACAAAGAACCTCCTATCATTTAGTGATTGTGACCAGCAGGTGGCAGCAGTGCAGCAGCTTTCTGTGATGCCTGGCTGTTTGGTCTTGTTTTTGAGGTGTTAAGTTGTTCCTGGTGATGCAGGATGCAGACCACATGACTCAGTGTGCTACTATATAGAATATCTGAGTCTATTAAATCTGCTGGTTCAGACAGTGTTGTTTTTATTCTGTCCCTTTACTGCAGGTCAGGTCAGGTCTGGTCATGGGATCCACAGCTCAGACTGCCAGTCAGCTCACATACATGAGTTCTGCTTTCTGATTTCTCTCCTGTCAGTAATTGACTTAAAGCAGTGCCTCTTCCCCGTATAGAAGGATTCAGCTGAACTTGTTTCTTGATGTTCAGCACAGATGCATATGGATTAAAGTTAATATCAGTCAGTCAAACCATGAGATATTTAAGATTCCATTGAAACCTACGAGTAAATAGTTATAAAGAGTTTACTGCTGAAATATTAATATGTCAGTGCTCTCCACTGGACAAACCTTATATGTATTGGGAACATTTCTCTACAGCAATTTCTCATTAGTTCTTGTCTTCCATATACGCTGATAAAATATCTCGGCAAAAATCAGCCAATATCAGCCATGCTGTTGTATTGTTCAGGCTGTGTGAAAGTGACATGAGTCTGTCTTGTATATCTTCCTCTTCAGACTCCCACTCTGTTGCTGACCCCCAGTCCTCTGCTGTCCAACATCCACTTCTGGAGCACACTCAGTCCAGTGGCTCCACTCAGCCCAGCCACACGACGACAGGGAGCCCACCTGTTCCAAGTTAGTACATAAGAATATATAACTTCTTTCTGCTCTTATCTAGTAGCATGTAGTCACTCTGTCCAGATTTGGCCTAACACTTCATTCTTCTCTTGTTGCAGTTTCCGTCTGTCCTCACCCCCCAGTTCCAGATCCCTGTACACAGTATGGATGGGACCAACACACCTGGCCCCATTTCACCAGACCCTCAAAAGACATAGGATTAATCCCCCACAGCATCACATTTTGAACCCAGACAGCCAGACACTTTCCCCCCTCCAGCTCCATCTCCTGCACCCGCATTCAGGACAGTAATGTGGAAGCTCAGTCATTGCCATTCCCCTTTACTCTGGTGCTTTAAAGTTCGCTGCCACAGAATTCACACTACAATCTGCTGTGTGGAGGGAAGACCTTGAGCGATTTTGACAGTCCAGGTTTGATGGATGAGGGTAACACATTCAGTTTGTTTCATAGCTTTTGCACCCTGAGGTTGCTATTCCGCACTCATACACACTGATGCCGCTGTTCTGTATGCACTTATGAATTCATTTTGTCTGGCTTTTTGGGATCCTCATTCATGTCACAACAATTTGAAGAAGGGAGGAATTTCCATGGCAACGGTGTGTGCATGTGGATTGGACCCTCAGTAGACACAATCTGCTTCATACTTGGACACACAGACCAGTGCAATTGCAGATATGTGAATCTTTCCTTTTATAGAATCCCCGTCTTATCTTGTCCAAAAGTGTTACTGCCAAAAAAAGGATACTTTTCCATTTTCAGTTATCAGTTCCTAACCAGTTTTCTTCCCTGCTGACAGCAGTTCTGTTCCTTTTTGTGCTTTGTCCTTAACCAGTACTCTTGTTGATGGGTAGCGCTTTAACCTGACAACTTGCATGTTTACCTGCAACTGTTTTATCTTCTACCTAGCTCTCAACCTGAGCTTAAATGTCAGGCCTTGCCTCAGCTGCTCCGAAATGTTGGCTAATTGGCCATATCCAACAGAACTTTTACCTTGACTGACTTATTGTGACATGGCCATAATAACCCAAGCTGAACCTTGAATCATGCCTCTATGTAACTGTTCCTACGTGTGTATATTAAAAGTAGAATAGCAGTGAAAGCCAGTGTGGCCTGGCCTGCCTCCAGCCGGTAAGCTTTCATGTGGGAATGAAAGAATGTGAAGCCATAACTCTCTCTGAGCATTGACAGTGCAGGCAACAACTCACAAATCTTGTATGTCTTACTGCTCTGATGTTGCCTTTTGTAACTTTAACCCTACATTGTTAAAGGCAGCCAGACTTCAGTTATTTTAGAGACAATTATTTTAAGTTTTTTAAATACAAGTTGTAGTGAAATGGCAAATTTTCAATCAATAGTGTGACATTTTGGGAAATACACTTTGCTTTCTGACCGGGACTTGAACAAGAAGATCGTTATCACTCTTATGTCTGTATGGTAAATATATAACTGGAACCACCAGTCGGTTAACTTGGCTTTGCACAAAGACTGAAATTATGTCACCTCTTAACGTCACCAATTAACACTTTATATCCTGTGTGCTTAATACATACAGAAACAAAAATGTAAAACATCAATGCAAGCTTTAGGCTTTGCAGTAGCTGTCTCTCACTGTCTCTCTGTTAATGGACTGCTGGCCCCAGAGGCATGTTTACAGTGCAGACATAATGGATATCTAACTTTTGGTAATATATAAGCAAGTGTATTTCCCAACATTTATTTAAACCCAGATTGAACCTCCAAATCTTAGAAGCTAGACTCTCAGTGTAGCAGTCTAGCTTTCACCTTTGCTTCAGCTTAGCAATCTGAAATACACCAACCTTTAATCCTGAGGACTGTACAACCCTCTGGAACTTTAAGCACCTTCCTTTCCCCTAAAACCTACTCCTCTAGATTATCAGCCATGAAAGGTTTGCACCTGTTTTGTATATGACTTTGAAGCCATAAGTCTGAAACACAGACTCCGGAGGTAGATCCCACCTTTCTATGCTATTAAACACGGATATTGTACTTCACACTTGTTTACACAATACTTAGATAGGACACGCTAGTGTGCGTGTTTACCTAAGTGTCACTTTGTAACCCAGGGATGGATGACCAGCAAATCTTGTACGGGGGAACTTGTGCTAGTTTTTAGTCAACTAACAGACATTGCCCCCCCAAACTGCAGTCCCATCACATTGATATATGGTGCCTTACCACAGCCAAGCCCAAGTTTCTCTCCCATAAGTGTGGAGTTCTATCATTTAAAGATTAGTATAGAGCTAACAATATACGACAGCGTTCCTGTTTGTTTTAATGCCATATCTTTGCATAGACCAAACCAGAGCCCCAGGAGTTTGGAGTAAAACTTCAGAGGGATGTTTTATGTGAGCTTACTGCAGCTCATATGGTCTGCCACAGCTTCTGCACTGCAGGACTTTAAAATGTGCTGCAGTGTTCGTCAGGTTGCATTACTGTAAATACAGACAGCAACATGGGTTAATATGCATAGCTTATAAACTGAATCAGACCATGTTTTAAGATTTGGCAGCCATATCTCTTTCCAACCTGCTTATAAATGTTTGTGTTAACAGATCTACTAGGAAAAAAATATATATATATATATATATAAAACCTGATTATCATTTTTGTGTAAACTCTTTATTTTCCTGTAACACCAATAGAATTTTAAGATTAATTTCTATTTTTGTAACGGCCAGATAGTTAGATGTCTGCTATTTTGGGTTCTCTGATTTAATGTTCTCTTTGTGCATGTGTTTCTTGATGTTGTTTTCCTCTTGTGGAGTTGGGAGGCGGCTGCCCCATGGTGGCATTGGCTTTTTTTGGGAATCAAAGCCTTATGGGGAGAAATCTAAATCTCTGTTTTATATGTAAAGTGTTTTGATATAGTGTTGATATTGTACATGCAGATGTTGTGATGAAACGTTTGCACTTAAAATTTCGGGGTTCCTGTTGTATTGGATTCTGTCGCTTTTCTGACTCAGATTTCCTCTTTGATGACACATTGTTGTCATTTGCTTACTGAGAAATGTATTTTTTCCCAAAGGGAGGATACGATTATGCACTTAGTATTTTATACCACAAAAAAGAGTTAAATTTAATCTTCTAGAGTACATATCAAATAATTGACAATGATTGGAATTAGGCACTACCACACAATATTTATTTATTTGAATTTATAGTCAAGCCCAATAGAATTGGTCGCTTAAATTGCATTTTTGCATTAACTCTATGAAATAGCTTGAAAATGACCTTAAAGTCCATTTAAAACTTTCCTCCATTAAGTCACCTTAGACTTGTCATTTGAATAGTTCTTCATTTGTATCTTCTGATGATGTTTTTCCTTCAACTTACCTTGAAATGTAAGATCTTGTTTTAAAAAGAAATGACCCAGTTCTTGCTTCGTTCTGTCAAGTTCTCTATTTGTTTGATGCTTTTTCAAATGTTTACAAGCTACTGTCTTAAGTGGCATATTGATGTGTGAGAGGTGTAGAGGAAGTGTTTATAATGAAAGAGATAGGTGAGACCAATAATAAAAGATCTCAAGCTAACCACGTCTCCTCTATTCTGTCATTTTATCTTGTATTATTAATGTTTGACCATTTGCCATCAAGAAACCACAAAACCACTAACACTAACTGATGTGAATCATATTTTGACAGTAAAAACACTTTTATCTCCACCGTTCATTCACATTCTTACTGTGAAATTTTTCTATACTTATATTACTTCTTAGTGTATATTTATATATTCTATTTTATTCTTAATTATTCTTATTGTATTTTTATACTTTACTTTCTGTAATTGGCTTGCACCGGGACCAGAGTAACCTATTTCGTTTCACCTCATGTTCACGTGTTGGAATGACAATAAAGCTCCTTGAATCCTTGAATCCTTGAATACTAAAAAGTTAATACTTAATCATCAAAGTGTCTTTTAAATCAAGCTACAGCAGAGTTATAATGTGCTGAAAG
This sequence comes from Lates japonicus, assembly GCA_033238685.1. Taxonomy (NCBI): domain Eukaryota; kingdom Metazoa; phylum Chordata; class Actinopteri; family Centropomidae; genus Lates; species Lates japonicus. The sequence goes on along the minus strand of BRZM01000044.1, from coordinate 4,805,394 downwards.
AAACTGTTGTACCAAAAATTAATGAATTAATAAAATTAATTTAGTATTGTACATCCATTGAACTGCTTATTGATCATCAGGCTTATAAGTAGACCTCTCTTCAGGTCAAAAATGTTCTGTTGGAGAAGTCCAGGATGACGTTCATATCCTGGCACTGGGCTAAAATGAGGGAATGTCAGTGTTCTGAGAATGTTCGCCCATGTTCCCTTTCCATTGTCCCTGGTGGAGGTCTGAGACCCAGATCATGAGCCTTCTGTCTTCGGTTTCTCTTTCATGTCCATGTTTTCAGATGAATCTGTGAAAAAAACAGCGTTGATAAGTTGATTCACAGCAATTCAGATTCACACAGACAACTGATATCCTGCAGGCTGCTGGTGGAGCTCAACAGCAAGTAAAACAAATGAAGAATTTACTTAACACCTTGATCTCACACAGCAATGCACTGCTGTATAATGACTGTCATCTAGAAACTGTATGGATTGTTGTTACAGCATAATGTATTAACTTAGATTCAATATTGACATATTTGTCGGCAGCTGTTGTTCTGTTATTTACGGAAAAAGGAGGTCTTAAGGCTTTCCTGCTACCTGTGCACGCACACCTGCTGGAAAATCAATCAGGACATGGATAAGAAATGCCTGAGTTATTCTTACACATGACTATCAGGGACTGTATGAAAATGATTCCATCATTGCCATTATTGCCATACCAATGCATAATATCTTATCACCGTGGTTTACCAAACCCAGTGGCCTTCATCAAACACATATGGTGTTATTAGTGGTAATGTTTCTAAACTTTGAGGTTTTGTTTTTGTCTTTGGTTGTTGTTTCTTGAAATGTTTTGTTTCTTCTTCTTGTTTCTTTTTTGTCACTGGTTTCACACCTGTGGGACAAACTTCATTACTGCCCTACAAAAGCAGAAGGCTGTTAACTACCTAGTCTGACTATTCAATAGAGGTTTTGTGGTATGGGAAAATAAGCAGTGCAGTTTATGTACTCTTACACTGGGAACATATAAAAATATGAACATCATCAGACGTGATGAAATCTCTTCCAATGAATCTCACTCTGTGTGCAATAACATGTTTAGTTTGTGTTGCTGCTGCCGCTTTCTCCTCCACTACAGCATCTACTTGGTTTGGTTTGTATGCACCCTAGGGTTCTGTTATCCAAGTCATTTTCAGTTACATTGTATACATTGCTGTCTCCTTTTGCTATGTGACATCAGTGTTTCAAGCAGAAATACTTGTACAGCCTTTTTCTTTGAGCCATTTTGATTTTTTACTTCCAAACATAGTCCAGTGTTTTTGGAATTTCATTCAATCTCTTCTGTGTGTCTACCTGATGTGTGTTTACCTGTGTGGCAGTTTCTGTGGATGCGCTGGACATAGAGGAGCAGCAGGAAAAGGCAGAAGCTGATAAAGGAGGCTATTGTACAACACAACAGGAAAGCATAACTGCCCTGACTGTGGATCACCTGCAGGAAGAGATACATGCAATCAACACTGGAAAACAATATGGCTACAGAACAAGTTTATATTGACAGTATTTCTGCTTCATTCTTCCTCTTGCTTGCATTCATTCTGAATGCTGCTGAAATAATCGACATGAAAGCCTGATCTAAAATCATTAGGCAGCCAGTTGCGCTGTGCAGACAAGCAAATAGAAAAAAAAAACTTATGTATCAAAAGGCACAAACAAATGCAGAAGTAACCTTGAATCATGTGAAAATACTAAATGAGGAAACATTGTGTTGAATTTAATCATTATTATAAACAAAAGGACATGTGCTCGCAGTCATCAAAGACTTCTTACCAATCCAACAAGCAGCTGCAGCATCATCTCTCCTGTGCTGGCACTGGTAACCAGGACAGTTGTGGCACAACCTTTAACACACAAGAGAAAAGAGACAGAAATTGTCTACAATTATGCAGAGCTGAAAGTGTCTTATTCATTAATATCTCAATATATTTTTCTTTTTGTCTCATTTTGAGGAGGAAAGATTCACTAATTAATAAATAAGAAATATATGTATGTGTGTTAATGAGGTAGGTGGTACTAACTTTACTGAAAAGCAAAGACAAGAAATCCACAAATAAGTAAAAGTAGAAATACAGAAATTAATTTTAAAAAGCCGACGAAGTACCAATAGTATTTATTCATTCCTTTTTTTCATCTTTTATCTATTTTTTATTTTATTTATTAATATTTGAAGCTGTATTTGTCTCAATGTTAATTTCAACTTGTATAAATTAATACATTTATATATCCATTAATTAGATGTTTTTAGTCCTTTACAGTTTATGCAGTTTATCCGTCTGATGCTGATAGTGTGTTTATCAGAATTTGTGTATATGTGTGTGTGTGTGTGTGTTTGTGTTTGTGTGATGTTTTTAACCTTTGTAGTCTAGTATGTCCTCTGTAAAAGCTAGCATGGAAGGAAACACACTGCTGATGCACAGTCCCAAAACACAAGTACCAATGAAAAGAAAAACACGGCTGGTGTAGAAGATCAACAACAGGCACTGCACCAGTATGACTCCCACCTAAGACAGACATACATACAAACAGAGAAAGAGACAGAAAGTGAGTGAATGACCATACACAGTCTGTGCACTTGCAAAACCAGTGCTTGTTCTTTTTTTTTTCTAAAAAGAAAGGCAGATGTATTTTCTGTTTAGTTTATTGGCTGTATGTATTGTATTTTAAATGGACCACTGTGTTGTCCGACAAGGTCTGAGAAAATTACAGAGCCTTTGATACATAGATTAGTTGCAATTCATTCATTTTATACCGTGTAACATTATTTTGTCCCTAAAACGAAATCGAAAGAAACTGACAAAAAAACCCAGGTGACTGCACTCTCAATAATCTTTAACACAATGGTCCGACATTTGTGTTTTAGTTGTTGGAGCATTTTAGACTTCTTTTGTAGAGTCTATGGGGTGCAAAACACAGGACTGATTCAGAAAAGATTTCATGAAG